>CAKNYM010034082.1:24006-54653 GCA_932195095.1 Andricus curvator
TTTCGAATGGAAAGGTATCGCTGAATTGAACGGAAGCAAGTACGTTTTTGTAGCTTTTCTAGTTTTCGAGATATAGGTTTCGAAATAAAAAAAAAGCGTGCCGCGGCCGTTCGCCGCAGCGCGAAGCAATTGAACGCCAAAGTGGAAAGGTGCTTTCTTGCGGACTTTTTCCGCGGCGCGGCAAAATGAGTATGTGTACATATTTTGTGTTTATGTTCATGGTTTTAGGATGGAAATTTATCGCTGAATTGAATGGAAGCAACAACGTTTTTGTAACTTTTATGGTTTTCGAGATATAGGTCTCGGAATAAAAAAAAGCGTGCCGCGGCCGTTCGCCGCAGCGCGAGTGCTAGTGTGACTCCACAAGGCGCGAGTACTTGAGGGTTAAGCATATTAGATTATGAGATTGACTGTAATCTTTTTTCAATCACAAGAATCTTTATTTTTTTTACAGAATTAGATTCTTCGGAAATTTCCGGAGCTGTTTCATCGATGCCAAGTTCGAATGACAATAGGCCACATCCCAATACCGCACCACTCATTATCCATTATAAGGGAAGGGACATTGAGGTGTCTTTTCAGATAAAAAGTGGTCATTCCACAGCAGCGGACTGTAAGGTTTTAGGTCCACATCGTGGTGTACCAACTCTCAGGAATAAAGAACATATCAACTATATAACCCGCGCTCTTATGTATGGTGGCGTAAGATATTGTGTGGTATATGAAACAGGAAATGGAGAAGTTTTGGGAGCTAAACTTCCACCTATCTTGGGTTCTCTATCATATACAGGTAAATAAATATGACCGGAATATGCCATAAGATTTTTGGTGCACTGAAAAGAATGGTTTACCTGTTCTAGCTAAACCTAAAGCTAGATTTCGTTTTATAAGAAAATATATCTCTGATACCTAAATATCTACTCCCTAAATATGAATCAGTGAAAAATGCACTGATTGAAATAGTATTTGGAAATTTCACTGATTAATCAGTGATTCCGGACTTTTCACTAATCAATTCAGTAACACCAGAGTAAATCATGCGAGACATAAGCTCCAAATTTTAAAGCAAAGCGTTGTTGTTATTCTTTTACTTGAATAGCAAAAATAATTTTTGTAAGAAATAAATTTTTGAACTTTCGGACTGTAAGTGTGCTGAATTTACTGCCGGAAAAATATACTCTAACACGTATAAAAAGTGCTTACTTGACGGGTGTGTACATGACAGTCGAATCTTGAAAGTAAAGAAATATGTGAGGTTTTTTGTCATTTATAAGCATCAAATCTTTTCACATTTTTTAATATTCGATCACATTTATGGGTTTTAAGTTTTTACTATGATTACTTCATTGAATCTACTAAAGTCTTTTTTTATTATCACTCCTAAATTGACGTGGTGCAGGGCTGCCAACTCTCAAAAGTGAAACTTTCACTGAATGAATAAGTAAGTTTTCACTAGTTGTCAGTGACCGGATTCTAGCTATTTGAATCAGTGAGATTTCATTGAAAATCAGTGACTTTTCACTGATTCAGATTTAGAGAGTAGCTATTTCAATTAAATTTCATAACATAGAAACTTTGCAGATAGAAAATTTTAGCTAAAACAGCTGGATTTCAAGGTAAGACAGCTATATTTTCTTAGAAGACGAAGTCCAGCAATACGTTTAGCTGGAACAGCTAAATAATATTTTCAGTGGTTATACCTAATATCTTCGCAAAAAGTCGGCGACCCTGACTTTAAAAGGCAGTTAGCTCCACAGAAAAATATTTCCGAAAATTTTAATGGAGATTAGAGATCAGACGAATCTACTAAACTGTCTGATTAGAATTGTGCTTTTGCTTCCTCATAGAGGTAGGTTTGAGATGACCTAAATTTTCAAATCTACTCTTTTGATTTATTTCGATATAATTCGGCCCCAGGAGTTTGAATTTACAATTTTCAACAAATTTCCGTGTGTGTATTTATAATTTTTTTTTGTACACCATAAAATTGATCTTTTTTAATTAGAAATGAATTTATTTAGTTGAATCCGACTTTTTTTGTTAAAACCCACTTTTCTAACTGAAAATTCAACTATTCCAATTTTGGTTGGAAATTAATTTTTTTTTTCGGTTGAAAATGCATTTCTATAGTTGAAGATTTAACTAATTTCTGGAAAATTCTTTTTTTTTGTTGTTGAAAATTAATCTTTTTAACTGAAAATGTAGGTATTCCATTTTTGGTCCAAAATTCAGCTTTTTGAGTTAAAAATATCTACTATTTGGTTGCAAATTCGTCTTTCTAGTAGAAAATTAATCTTCTTGTATGAAAATTGATCCTCTCGGTTGAAAACTGAACTATTTTGTTGGAAATTTGTTTTTCCTTTTTTAAATTGAAAATTAGTTTTCCAACCTGAAAATGTAAATTTTCTATTTTTGGTCGTAAATTGATCTTTTTTAACTAAAAATGTATTTATTTAGTTGAATTCGACTTTTTTGGTAAAAAAACATTTTTTTAACCTAAAATTTAACTATTTTAATTTTGGTTGGAAATTAATTTTTTTTCAGTTGAAAATTCATTTCTCTAGTTGAATATGTAACTATTTTGTTGAAAATTCTTTCTTTTTTTTTGTGTTGAAAATCAATCTTTTTGACTGAAAATGTAGGTATTCCATTTTTGGTCCAAAATTTAGCTTTTTGAGTACAAAATATCTACTGTTTGGTTGAAAATTCGTCTTTCTTGTAAAAAAATTATCTTCTTGTTTGAAAATCCATCCTATTGGTTTAAATGAAATTATTTTGTTGGATATTCGTTTTTTTTTAATTGAAAATTAGTTTTTCAACCTGAAAATGTGAGATTCCTATTTTTGACTGGAAATTGATATTTTTTAATTGAAAATGCATTTATTTAGTTAAATTAGATTTTTTGTAAAAAAATGCTTTTTTGTAGAAAAAAAAAATACTTTTTTTAACTTAAAATTAAACTATTTCAATTTTGGTTGGAAATTAATTTTTTTCATTTGAAAATTCATTTCTATAGTTGAAGATGTAACTATTTTGTTGAAAATTCTTCCTTTTTTTTGTGTTGAAAATCAATCTTTTTGACTGAAAATGTAGGTATTCCATTTTTAGTCCAAAAATTAACTTTTTGAGTTGAAAATATCTACTATTTGGTTGAAAATTCGTGTTTCTAGTGGAAAATTAATCTTCTAAACGGTTTTTTAGAGGACTTTAATGAATAAGTTTAATTTGAGTTATATTCAAGTTATTTTAAATGATTTCTAGAGATCTAAATTCTAGAGAATGAAGTTTTAGGGGATTGCTAGTATTTCTACAGATCTCAAGGAATTTTAGGGTATTTCAAGGAATTTCTCAAGATTTCTAGGGATTTCAACGGGTTTGTCTTAGAAAACTTTAATAAATAAGTTTAATTTAATTAATATCCAAGGCATTACCAATGATTTCTACTATAATTTTTTTTCGTGAGCACCATGCGATTCCATGCAATCTCTATATGATCTAAAGAAATCTATTTGAAATCTATGAAATCCTAGAGATCTTTATCAATCTCATGTAATATTTTTCATTTACATATCTACCATCTCAGGCGATCTTGCAATCTAGTTTGCACCAAAAATCCGAATAACTAACCGCTTTAAAATATCAAATTTTTTATTTCATTATTTTACAACGATTTTTTCAATTACGAATACTTGAAATGTGAAATTATTTAATTTTCAAAATTTAAATATGATATTTTTTTAATTTCAAGTTTGTTCAAGTTTAGAGGTTACAATTTCAAGTTGTCACATCTTATACCATGAAAGTAATTTTGATTCAAAAATGTTTTAAAATCTCTTAAAGATTGATTTTTTTATCTTTTTAAAATCGCAAACATTATTTTATGTTCAAGGTGATCCAAACGATCTCAATCCTGACGAGTCGAAATGTTACATCACTTATGGGGGCCTAGACTTTGTGGTGAATGCAGATTCTGTTACTCGAAATCCGTCAAATATAAAGCTTTTGCCTCGTAATTTAACTTCAAATCAAAATTATGTGTATAATTATGCTGTTGAAACTATCCCAGTTTATTTTGGTGGCTTATACTTTTTGTTGTACCAAAGAACTCGACTAAACGGTAAGCCTGATATCAAAATTGTTGGAGCTGATCTTGACCCACATTGGCAGAACAGAATGCAACAGGCCCACTCTGGATGAACAATGCAAATTTATGTAAATTGTGTATGTAATATTTCAGGGATGTAAGTTCCTTAATAAAGTCATAATTAACCAAACATTAGTCTTACCTACTTATAGCGTAATGTCATGGTTTTAAAGAAGATTTTTTAATTGACATTAGTGTCGATAATGTTTATTTTTGTTCTACAATTATTGAAAAAAAATTTTTTCAAATCAAAATAAAAAAAATTTCGACTCTTTATGTTTTGTCCCGGACTGACATGACACGCTGGACTCGTCAGTAAGGTAATGCGGATCAGACCTGCCTCAGACATAACATTTTACAGTTTAACTGACATGAATTCCATTTGAATGTATTTTCAATTAATTTCTGTGTTTTTCAAAATTGAATAAAAATGTATATCAATAATATTAGGTTTCAAACCCTGTCCGTGGTTGAAATGCATTATATTATTAACTGCAAAATTTAAAAATCTTACAAACAAGCATAACAATTTTTGGAAAATATACATTACATATAATGGACGAATCATAAAGAGTCAATTATTTTTTATTTTAATTAAAGAAAAAATTTAACCAATTGCAGAATAAAAATAAATATTATCGACCCTAATGCTAATTAAAAAATCTTCTTTACAATTATAATATGTGGCTCAATTAAAAACGATATTTTTCGATAATATAAATAATGTACTATTTGCATGGTACACAGTCATTCTCCTATTCCCCTGCGTTTTCCCTTCTCCAAATTCCTCTTCTTTCCTCTATTCTCGAAAAACTTCCCATACGATATTTAATTAATATATTTACTAAACTTTAAACAAAGCTTTTTTCCTTACTGTTTTTAAATGAAGAAACTCAAGCTTATCTTTAGGACAAAAATAAAACAATTTGTTCGTAGTCGAGTCTTTCAGTTTTACTTCTAACATTAAAAATTTTTGTATTAGATACTGTTTTTAGAGCTTAAAAATTTCAAATTATAAACTTTTTGAATTCAACCATTTCTGCATTATAAATTGTAGATGTAAATTGTTTAAATATAAGAAATTTTTATTTGGGGATTCAACAGATATTGCTATTTGAAATCGAATAATGTATAACTAACAATATTTATGATCTCCAGATACGCCAAAAATATTAGCATCCATGAAAATATAAAAATGACAAAAGTAATAGTTTTTTCAAACATATCTTACTAAATATAATTAAGCATTTCCTAAATTCTGTAACTCAATCTTGAATATTTTTCAGAACTTTTGATTTGTAAAAATGTGATATTATGTATTTTTAGAAAGCTTATGTTGTAATGGATTTTTGAGATTTCCAAACATTTCAGGGTATTTTAAGGGATTCTAATAAGTTTGTTGAGATCTTGATGAAACAATATAAATCTGATTTTAAGGGATTCCGGATTTCTATCGATTTTAACAATTTCAAGGAAACATTCTCTTTTTCTGATTTCATTTTTGCGAGTGACTGGAAAAATTGATTTTTATATATTCTAAATATTTGTCGATCGATAATTAAACGAAAGGACGTGGCTTGTCTTACAGCAGTTTTGGATGAGCTGGAAATTGGTTGACAAAAGATTATTAAGAAATATCAAAATTCTAATCGGATGCAAGTAAAGCGTGATGGTTTGGAAAAATGTTCTATTTTTTGCCAGAATATGTATTTGCTGATAATAAGAACTAAATTGTGAAATTGTTTGTCTTCTTTGACGTGTTCCACACGAGATAATGAGATTAAACAAAGATTGGCAAATTTGTACAATTTATTTTTTCATATAACGAATAAGATTCTTATTTGCCTGAATCTTACTCATTCCAAAGTATTTATTTGTGTAAGTCGATTGAAGTCAGCTGATAATCTAATTTTCTGCCGTTCATATTATTATAATGTAAATGTTTGAATTAGTACGGCTTCTAATTTCAACAATTTAAAACTTAAGATGTAAAATTAATTTTAGCGTATGAGATGGCATGGAATTTGACAATTTAACAATATTAAAAACAAATTCACTTATTTCTCATTTTTAAATACACAAAATTCAAATAATTCGCAAGATCCATGAAGATGCTCGAAAAAATATGGTTCTCAAGACTTTCATCCTGTTAATATTTTGTAGTTGATTTAGCATAGTTTGAGAGTTTTTGGAACATATTAGAAATAGTTCCTGCCAATTACAAAAAAAAAATATTAAGAAAGCCATTCTTCTACTTTTCAGATAATTGAAAAAACCTTGTTTGTATAATTCTTTATTTTTAAAAGTGTCCTGTGATCCTACAGAAATATGAGTTTCAAAAAGTCAAAACCCTAAAAGTTATAGCAGTTTGAATATTGAAAAATTCAAAAAAAAATTCATCAAGATTTGTATTTTCGATTAGACTGATTGCAGAAGTTCCCCCTAGACGGTTCTACTGTAAAGTACCTATTATTTTCTTTAAATAATAAACGAATAAATGCGGCAAAAAAATTATTATGTTACAGGCAAAAACACATGCATCTAAAAAAATTGCTACCTTTCATAAATTGCAAGTTAAATGTGATTATAAGTGCATAATGGGGTTTTTCGTCAAATAACTGGCGAAAAGTATTTTTTTGGTGCGATAGAGGGCATTTAAAACTGAAAAAGGTAGTGAAAAGAAATTTTGAAAATTCTGATTTTTGAAGAAAATCGCATAAGCCCACCCCCTCCCCCATTTCGCTTCGCCGATCACTGCGTTATCACAGTGGTGCAATGCTTGTTATTGGTTCTACGATGAAGATTATAAACTTTCAAGATTATAAAAAATTAAACATTTTATATAAAAATCTAAAATTACTATTTATTTTATTTAGGTATAATATATATTATTAATATATGAACATTCAAAAATAATCCTTAAACGTAATTTATGGATTATCTCGATTTTTTTATTTTCGGTCATTGTGCCTATATAAGTATTAAGTCATTGTGCCTATATAAGTAAAAAATCTTCGTATCAGTATCAAGTTGATCTGAAATTTTATATTTTGATTTTGTGATATATATTCAAGATTTGGAGGCTAGATTGCAAACTTAAAAGTTTGTTAAAAATATGAAAATGGCAGGTAATACTTTTTTCGTAATTGACGATAATGTCTCCTCCTGATTTGAATACTTTAAAAATAATTCGCTAGCCAGTAACTTTATACTATATCGATTTGTAAGAAAATGTAAACATCGTTCACACTCCGAAAAAGTAAGGGTGCCACATTTTTCTCTGTTTTCATTTTAAAAACCAGTTTTCAGTTGATAAAATTTCCATTTTTGTCTATAAATCTTGACTTATAGGATTTTTTGGACCTGTAAAAGTTTTAGAGTTTCAAAAACCGAACCAAAGATATTACAAGCAGTCCACATCCCGTGTAGAAATTTCTATAGGGCTCTAGTGGGGCTCCGACGAGTTTTACCTATCTCTATTCGGGCTCTAGTGAGGAAAACTAGTCGGGCCCCCATCTAGAACGTAACGCTATGGTCATAGGGGCCCCACTAGATTTTCTAGTAGGGTTCTAGTGGGGGTCGCCCGCCTACAACCCCATTTAGGAGAAGGGCTCCTACGGGGCACCTACAGGGCCCCTGTGTTAATAAAGTTTTCGAGAATAACACGTTTAAATGGTCCAAAAAAACATGATTTCTGCATACTGAAACCTTTAAAAACCTCAAAATTAATATTTTAGGCAATATAAGATTGTAGGAATTCTCGGGTTGGGGACCCATTAGATACAGATAGATTCGCCATACAAACACGAAGCATGGAATTCTTCTCTAGAACCTGACAGGGCACCCACCAGTTTCATCTAGACTAGATATTCTGGTGGGGGCCCCATCAGGAACCAACTTCAAATAGGGAAAGATGGGGAAATTTCTGCACGGGATATTACGTGACGCTCTGAAGGGGAGAGATATAAAAAATATAATATTATAGATACATATGTGACATAACAAGTTAACCCTAATGTCACAAAGTGTCACATACGGGTAAAAATATTTAGCCTTGATTTTGTCTTGAATCTCTTCAATATGTCTTGAATATACATATATTCAAGACCATGATGTCTGGTTCCGTCTCACCAACTAGACATTGGAGATATACAAACTTCCTATTACATTTATGGCAGTAGTTGTAGCAAGACATGAAAGTTATTGAATCGAACAGCTTTCCCCCCTGCAGATACACTTCTATTTACGAAAGAAGTAGTGTAAACGTACCAGTAGTCGGACAAATAGCGTTACCCTCATATTTAAATCGTTGTGGGCACTTATTTTGAACTTTTTTCTAAGAAATATTCACATTTTCGGACTCAATATTTATTTATAACGTTATTTTTGATATCTATTTTCAAGTCAAATTGCATTTTAAAAGAAAAAAAAAGGTAATCTGGAAAAAGTTACGAAAACACCGGCGGTCGGACAAGATTTTTAGTGGTCGGATAGCATGTGTTCCAATATTTGGACAGTATTTTTACCTATCTAAAAGTTCTATTTAAAGCAAATAGGCTGAATGATATACTACTTCAAAGTAATAAAAGTAAGAATTTTTGATCAAAAATCGTTTTAAGTCAAGGAATTGAAAATATGGAAGAAATTTAACAAAAATGTAAAATTGTATCTATTATAGTTTAGAGAGGTTAGAATGTTAAGATATTAATGATTATAATATCACTCTTAAAAGCGAACCTTCTTCACTGTTCAAAATATTATAAATAATTGCATTTCAATTCGCAATCAAAAATTCAGTTCTTTTTCTCCATCCATCGAAGTTTGACAACAAAATTGAATAAAAGTCAAATTGATGTTTCTAAGTCTAGGTTAAATAGGTTCTTGTCAGGACAATGTTTACATTTTGATAATGTCGAATAAACAAACGAGTTTCTTCACTTTTCGAAATGATAACCTTATTTGAAAATAAGTAAATGATAAATTCTATTTCAAAAAACTTATGACTACGTTTTGTTTATCTCCTGATCTTCGTCGTCAGACTTAAGAAGCACTGCCAAAATGACGTTCACGATAGAGGTGGGACAGGCTTTCCCATCACTGAGTAAATTTAACAATTCCGCATTTTAGTTCGGACAGATAAAAATCTCTAAATATACAATACATGAATTGAATTTGCCAAAGATTTCGAAAAAGTCAAGTCTCCCACGTTTGGAAAATGCAGCTATTTCAGTCAAAACTTAACTGAAGTAAGATATAACTTCAAAATAACAATGTCACATTTTCTGACACGGAAAAAGAGTAATTTTTACCTGCAAGAAAAATCAACTTTACGTGATAAGATTTACCCACCACATGGGAAATGGTTACCATGTTAACTCCTTTGAATCTTGTTTTGTTTCCATACGAAAAAATTCAACTTCATCTGCTTGAAAATTACCCGCAACAGAAATTCACTTCTGTTTTTTCTGTGTGTTACTGAAAAGTGTGCACAGTGCAAACATCCTTTAATTTTTATAATTATAGTTTATTACACAATTCTTACTATAAAATATGCAAGCCTGTCCGACCACTGATACGTGTCGGGAGACTTGTACAATTACCTTACCTCTTAGTCCTCAGTATCTAAAAAATATTTCATTCTAGTATTTATTTATCAAAATGAGGTGTTTGAATTTGTAGTTTAGAGCTTGAGTCCAATAGCCCTGAAAAAACATAAAATAACATGCTTTAAAATATTGTTGATCAGTAAGATATTATTACTCTTTGTTACTAGTGATGTACAAATTGACGTCGAGCCGGGTATCGGGTTCAAAACCCGGCCAGAAAACACGAAAGTCCAAGCTGGCTCGAAAACACAAACCAGCCTGATAGTTCTAATTAAAATTTTTAATTTTCCCGAATATCTGGATAATTATATATGGTGACATACTATAAATTACCATCAAAGTTACCGGACATTAACAGAAATTTAAGAAAATTCTTATTTCATTTAACTGTCGGGCCAGTGTTTGGGTTTTGGTGTCGGGGTATCGGGTCGGGTTACAAACCCGAAACTCGACTTGGTCGACTAAATCCGAAAAAATAGTAACCCAACACATCGGTTTCGGATTTTCAACAATTTTGCACACCCCTACTTGTGACCCATAAACCTTCTTGAAATTGTTAATAACAATTTATATTTATTGATTTTTGTATATAAAAATTCATTTGCATATAATTGTCCAAATTCCCCTATCCAAATATCTTCGAACGCTCAGGCTTCAGTGTGCATCTAGACGGTCATAACATGGTCGTTACATCCCAGCTTTAGTTTGATTGTCATGGCGGTCATGTCTAACCTAAGATTTGCCTATTGTAATACGAGCTGCTATTTTTTATTTTGAATCGCTAATACGCGCTATTAAATACGGACAAAATCAAAATGAGGTAAATACGACTGTAATTAATTTGCTTATTACTATTTGTTCAGACCAAATAGCACAAAACGAAAAAGTTTATTCTGACAAGTGATCAAGTGGATGGAATTACGACCCAACCCTCCACTTATCTGTAAATGAGCCAAAATTCTGTCTCAAAATGCAGAATTTTTCCTATATGTGCACCTATGTTCAAGGGTGCAAATATGAGAATGAGAATTCTCATTTTAGAAACCATGGACATTTGAGCTGCAACAACCTGAACATCAGCGTTTTTCTGTGCCTAACAAAGTGAAATCAGAAAACTGAGGTACTTACTAAAATAAAATAAATATTTTGAAATAAGTGTTATATTTATTAAAAAATTTTATCAAAACAGAACAGAAAGTTTTATAAATTTGCGTAAAGTAAAATGTTTCTTATCGTATGTGATCGCATACTATTATTTGAATGGCAACTGGATATAGAGACCAAAAATAAATTTATTTTTAGTCTATATAAAATAAAATTAAGCCAAAACTGTAAGAGTATGTGTGATAATTATTTACAATTTTTTAGGGAGGCGAATATATAAAAAAAATTCTGGATCTGGAGTATCCGATTGTCATTTTTTTTCCTTCATTTTTTCGAGTGACTGGAAAAATTGATTATTATATATTATAAATACTTATCGACTGATAATTAAAACAAAAGAAGTGGCTGGTCGTACAGAAGTTTAGGATGAACTTAAAATTGACCGATCAAAGATAATTAATAAATATCAACATTCTCATCGCATACAAGTAAAGCGTGATGATTTGGAAAGAATTCCTATTTGTTACCAAAAAATTTATTTGCTAGTGATGAGAACTAAGTTGTGAAATTGTTTGTCTTCATTGAAATGTTTCCGACGAGAGAAGGAGAATAAACAGAGATTGTACAATTTGAAACTAGTTTTATTTATAGGTTCTCTAGGTTTTGTAAATCATATGCAATAATACAATTATATTTCGTACAATTTATTTTTCCGTACAGCAAATATTATATATAACTAAATTATTAAATTATTAATGAATTATTATCATTAATTATTTTTAAATCATATAATTTTATCATATAACGATTATTATTTGCGTGAATTTGACTTATTTCAAGGTATCCATTTGTGTAATCTGATTGAAGTCAGATGATAGTTCAATTTTCTGCAGTACAAACTAATCATTGTTTAAATCTTTCAATTAGCACGGTTTCTAATTTATAGACAATTCGAAATAATCAGAAGATCCATGAAGAAGTTAAAAAAAATATAGATCTCAAGACTTTCGTCCTGTTAATACTTATGAGTTGATTTAGAATATTTTTTTGTCTTCTAGATCTCTCTAGCTTCAAAAATCACCCCTAAGTATAAAATCCTTTTACTCAGCCATCCCTGGCCCAAATATTCACCCCAAACTGTAAAATCCCTCTGTTTAGCTTTCCCGGTCCAAAAAATAACCCCTAAGTTAACAATTAACTGTTAACACACTATAGAGATAATTTGCATTTAACCTTGATCTCTCAAAAAATGTTAAATTCAACCGTTATAGAAGTTACACCAAAATTTTACTAAAAAAAATTACCCCTAAGTATGAAATCCCCCTCTACAGCTTTCCACCAGACGTGTTCTGTAATGATAACAAAAAATTCTAAGCTACCATGCCGGCCCTAAAAATTTGCCGCCCTAGGCCGCGGTCTTTTTGGCCTCTGGTGTGAATATGGCGCTGATTACGGACAAAAGAAATTCAAAAAAGCCATTTCTCTACTTTTCAGACATTCACCTTTTTGCATAATCCTGTATTTTGGAAAGTGTCCTAAGGTTCTACAGAAATATAATTTTGAAAATGTCAAAACCCTTGTATTATGTTACAGGCAAAACAAATGTATCTAAACTCAATGTTTTTGGCGGTATAGATTTTTTTTTTAATTTAATCATTTTGGCCACTTCATAAAGTTAGTGATCCGACAAGATTGTGTAAAAAGAAATAACATTTCGTGAGATTTTTATCTGCTTGTTTTAGACTCTAATATAATACTGATAAACCTTTATTACACAATTTGCAACCTTGGGAAATGATTAACTTCTTAAAAAGAAGTGCCACGTATGTCCAGAATACTTTCAAGAATATAAAAAATGAACAATTTTCTATAAAAATATAAAATTTATATTTATTTTATTCAGGTATAATATATATTATTTATACACCAAATTTCACAAATAACCCTTATACGTAACTTATGGATGTTCCCGATTTTTTTTTCGAAAACGTTTTTTACTTTCCCCTCAATTACCAATAATTTCTCCTAATTATTATTATTTCAGTTATTTCAATGTTTTTTTAATTAACCTCGACTTTCCACCTATGGCTTAAACGATTTTACCTTTTTTCGTAAATTAACATTGAAAATATACAACCAATATTTTGTATCTATTTTAATGAACAGTGGAAATCACCAAAAATCAATAGCATCTGATTTAGAAGGAGGGTCACAGTTCTTCCCATTTATTCAATACACTTTTTTTCTCAGTGGAAAATCTGTTTTTCATAATAACAAAATAATAACATGATACTTTGATTCACACTAAAGAAATTTCATGGTCGAGACTTAGTTTTGGTACTAAAGACATATACAATTAACTGAAAAACATGTTTTTTGCACATTTTTATAAAATTGTAACTTTCAAAAAACTTTTTTTTCTAATTGTATTACAATTGTGCATTTCCAAAAATTGTACATACTAGAAATTTGCCATAATTTTTTTACTGATAGGATTTTTTTTGGAGTTGTAAAAGTTTTAGAGTTATAAATTCAAAAACCGAACCGAAGACGGGAAAGGATATAACAAATATAATATTAAACATATATATATATATTGTAACTGCTAGATTTTAGCCAAGTTAACTTTTATAAACAATACTCCGGATTGTTTAAACAATATAATAAAATTCAATAAGGTTGCGCATGGAGGAAGAATAAGATCGACTTTTTCCATCTATAAACGGTGTTTATTCACCAAAACCTACTCTGCTCTACTTTTACAATGGATTTTGCTCCTAGCATCTGCTAAACTTATTATCTAAGTGTCGACGATAAATGAATATTCTTATTTGCAATACGAAAAACTCCTTACAATCCAAATCTTAACTCTCTACTCTTTCAGGATATTTATTATCAATCTTATAAAACTAGAAATCTCATAGGATTTTCGCACTTAATTTTCTAATGATATTTTTCGAAGTATATTTGTTCGTATTCTTTCTTAGGTACTATCTGTCTCATAGGACTATAACTCAAATCAATCTAAAAATCAGGTTCATTGACCTCGTATCGCTTAAATTCTATAAATCTCATATGATTTAAATAATGTTTTCTCCAAATTGGATTTTCATAATCTCGCAAGATTCTCTTAAAATTACTGCTGTTTATTTCAGCTCAAATCAAATAGAAAATATTCTTTGGTGGCCAGGATTCTTTCCTGTGCAGACCGTCCCGTAGGAAATTTAACATTAATGGTGGCAATAGCCTTCTCGTTTTCTAACTCAAAAATTCTTCTCAGAACACGGCGTCTGCAAAGCAAAGACCCGATGTTGTATTTTTCTTTTATTTATTCGCAGTAGCGATCTCAAATGAGAGTAACAATAATACTCAGTTTATAAACACAATGGCTAATCTGCCTAATAATAATCTGTCATAAATCAGGTAAGAGGGTCCCGTAGACTCTACTCTTCCGTTCGCAATTCGAAAACGCTGCACATGAGTTGCGGTCTATGGTGAAAATCCACAGGGGGCATTTCTAAAGTTGCGGGGTCGGATTAGTGCCAGGGACCTTTCCCCTCCGATCCTTCTTTCCCTCTCCACTTGAGGCTTCCTTCATTCCCTTCGACCCCCCCCCCCCCCGAAATTTCCCTTCACACTTTTTCCAGGCTTAGGACTGGCAGCATTTCATACGTATCTACTTATACTTGATACTGGCGTGTTTACAATTTTTTGGGAAATATGTATTGTCAATAACTATTATTCTTATTATATTATTGTATTACGAATATTTATAATAATAATTAATAATAAAATAATAATATATACCTATATATTATAATAATATAATATATATATATATATATATATATATATTATATAATTATATTATATAATACAAAATATATATAAAATAATAATAATAATAAAATAATTGATAATAATATATTATGAATATAACTCAACTCAAGTGAAATAAATGATAAGATTAGCAAAATATTTCCCTTATGCTTCTACAATATTTTTTTCACTTTATTTAATACAACTACAATTCTATTAAATATTACAAATAGTCGTCAAATTAAGACTAAATCTATAAGGGTAAAATCTTGCACGAAACTTTACGACCAAATTATAAATGTTGGGTTAGCACTTCTAAACATAGCATTTAATTTCAAATGGTAAGCCTCACAACCATTTGTTGTTCGCGTTCTTGTTGGAGAAAATTGAGCCCAGATTTCAGGTGGAAAAATTGAACCACTCTTAATATAAGTTTTTGAAATATAATCACAAAACGTTTGAACTCTACTGTCTAATGGTTGGATAGCTTTAAGGTCTTCATTAACACATTCAACTACATCAGACGGATTTAAAAATATATGACAAAAAAGTTTTTCAAAAAAGAACTTATTTCTGATTTTTCGTCTTTATATTCGGTACTTAATCCGAGCTCTTGGATTTTTCTCCACCAACTTTGATCTAAATGAAATGCACAACCCCGTATAGTAATAGAATTGTTAAAACAATAAGACACTGCCAATTATCGTGATTTTCTATACGTACGTACCCATTTCGTACATATTGAGAAAATCCCCCCCGTCTCTACTGCCCTGAGTTCGTCGCACGGGTGGGGGAAGAGAGCTCGGAACGCAACTTCTCCGACCTAAAGTGACCGCGGCTTGGAAATGAAGGGTTTTCTGACCGCGGACCGCAACTCGAGTGCAGCCTTCGAAAAAGGGGCCTGAGTCGAGTCGCTCTCGACTACAGGTGCGTTCCTACCTGCCCGTAAAAGAGACAAGGAAAGGTATAAAATAAAAGACACTGTCAAATATTCTGGAATTTACCAGTTTAGAGAAATCTTCTCTCAAGAGAAATTTATTATAGGGATTTAGATCCTTTTGAACTCGTGAAATATTCTCGAGGCTTGCTATTCAAGCTTAGTCACTTTCTTAACCAGGTTGGGGAGTTGACTCCCGCCTGCTTATAAGAAACTAAGTGTTTGACTAGCAATCATAAACTTCTAAATCTAACTACTTCGCCAAGGTTGCACGGTTTACCGTGGTCCGGACTTCAGTTAGGCTAGAGAAATTTGTAACAGGACAATACTGCACTTCGAACTAATAGGCTAAGGCCAAATAAACTCTTAAAATATTCTAAGGGAGACTTTTTCGTCTCAAGTCTTTGGAAACTAAGTCCAATAAAAATGCCCAGTAAAAACTGTTATAATAATTTCGCTCAAAAGAAAATCCCAAGAAAAGTTAGAGTCTCGAATAGCACTCGCAACAGGTATTCAGAGAGATGGCCTCTTGTAAACCGGATTGGGAAGTTAACTTCCGTCCGCTTTTAGAAGGTCTCTCCTTTAAAGAAATAGATTTTTGAACTTAGGATTTTTAGTCCTAAGAACTCAACTCTATCCCAAAACGCTTAAGAAGATGTACAAGACAAGAACGCAGAATAAATTCTACGGCTTCTCTTGAGGTACTTCTCAAGACCTGCTCCGCTTGCTACGCAAGCCCCCCAACTCCACGATTCTAGTCGCGCGGCCGTTTTTATAGACCGCGCCCCGCTCTCAGACTCCCACGCTTCACAAGAGTGTTTTAGTGGGAGGCTGCGAGTCTGCGCTCTTTCCTTGCCCTCTTATGATGCAACTTTAGCTAGTCTCTTCGCTCGCGTAAGGAGTTTTGCCTAAAAGAAGGCTTTATGCTGTAACCCGATGGTTACAATATATATATATATATATGTGACATAACAAATTAACCCTAATGTCACAGAGTGTCACATCCGGGTGAAAATATTTAGTACGGATTTTGTCTTCAATCTCTTCAATATATCGTGAATATGCCTTCAAGACCATGATGGCTGGTTCCGTTTTATAAGCTAGGCATTGGAGATATAAAGATTCCTCTTTCATTAACGGCAGTATCCAGGTAGATTCGTCACATGGAAGGATAATCTGTGTCTTGGGTTCATTACCTGAAGTTACCGATTTTTTCTACAGGAAATTATGTTACCAACTATTATTCGTTAGGTGAAAAATGATTTGTACTTTTATTGAAAAGTCAGTGGAGGGCTCTGGCCAATTTCACAAATATAGTTCGGCCGCTTGAAAACTATAATTCGGAGAATTCTCATGTATTCGATATTATACTAAACCCAAGTACAAATATTTTGACTTAACTTGGCCTTGTTTCGACTTGAATTCGACTTCTTGTCTCAAGACATAAATTTGTACCTTTATGTGCAGAGGGCAATGAAAGTTAATTTTTCTTCAAAAAAATTGTTGAAAATTTGTTGAAAAATCGAGAAAAAATCATAAACGTCTTCAAAAATGTCGCCAAGTCCAATAAAAGAAAATATTTGTGCACCAATCCTCTTTAAACAGCGATAAAAATTTAGTAGATTGTGTCCATATTGGAAAATTTGGCAAAGTCCAATAAAACTACTTGTGTTCGAACATGAACGTATACTTTCAGTGGGGCCATTAGCAAAACTAGACACATGGGAAAAATTTTTCCTCTGTTCCTAATACATAAGTAATTAGTAAAAAAAAAGATTTTAAGATCTATAAAATGTTTTCAATTTTAACAGTTTGTTCTGGCTTTGAAGATATTTGATTACCTCTTTGACGTATTATACACACATTCTAAATTCTAATCATTCTGAAGGTTTTGTGGCTTATCATTCGGTGGAGTAAACAGACAGTGTTCAATGATAAAGAAGTGAATATTCAACAGATTTCTCAGTCTTCGTTTACGAAACCAATCTTGAAACAATGAAGATCCTCGTTAGGAACCTACTCCCTTTTATCGCATTTTTCATATATTTTCGTGGTGAGTGTGCCTAATACAATACACTTCTTGATGCTAGTATAAGAAATATCACATATTCTACAAATTCAAAATTTTAAGTTAAAATTCATTGAGATTATTCCCAGTTTAGTCTACGCCACGTCAGTGCTGCCAGATGGGGCGCCCGGAATGCGCATACGTAAAGTCCTGCACTCTGATTGGGCCTGCTAGTTGAATTGAATTTCAAATTTATCTGAACAAGAAATCGATTTTATTCGTTAAATTTTTTCAGCAAAAAACATTGACTCCTTTTTTAAATAAATTTGAAATGTAGTTTGGATAGCAGGGCCGATCAGAGCGAATGACTTCGTGTTTGCGCATCCACGTTGGAACTCGCACGTTGACAAATGCGCAGGCTATCGTAGACTTGCTCAGAGTTGCCAGATTGGCGATTTATTGCAAATTGCTAGATTTGATTCAGCTCATTTTTCCTTCTGGCAAAAAGAAATTGAGGAAGTCGACCAAAAAATCGCCCACAATACATGTATTCTACGATTTATTTTTCAAGTTTTGTCAACGTGGTCAAAGCTCCTTCTGGTAACCTTGGTGGAGAACAGGAACATATGGAGAGGACAGATACCGGGAGTGTATTGTGTTCAATTATGGAACCTTTCAAATTAAAATATTCAGTCTCAAAAAAGCTTTTATTTCAGATTATTGTCAAATTTTACATTTCTTCAGTGTTAGGCTTCAACATTTTTGATTTTTTACCATTGTATTCTTAAAATTTGAGATTTCTTAATTACGAATCGTTGTAAATGGGAATTATCTCGTTTATCATAAAATTAAGAAGATTAATTTGCAAATACACGTGAATTTTTGGGTTGTCGGAAAGAGGCTTTACTTCATACCTCGGTCGAAAATACATATCTTCGGCCTCAATTTTAAGGCAGAAAGCTTAAGATTTGTGCATTGGTAAGATTAGGTTGTATTGTTTATAATAATTCAAGATGTAATTAGTAAACGTGCTTTCGGCCGGGTATGAAGAAATAGAAATAAATGTGGCAAGGGCGACAAGTTGGTCAATCCCGCACGAGATTGAAGTTTGCCGCACGAGCGAAGCGAGTGCGATAATCACACGAGTGGAGATTAAAGTAGTCCGGCTATTGGATCGGTCAGATGAAAAATCGTAAAAATTATTTTTTTTTTTTTGACGGAGAAATATGTCCTCTTTCACATCATGCCTTTTTTAGGGGTCCTTTCCAGGTTAAATTTTGAATTATCGCTGTTTAATGACGTGTCAAAAAACATGGGATCTTATGGAGAGGCCTTTCGCGGGCTCCAAAAATGGTTAATTTTGGCTTTAAAACACGTTGAATATTATTAGGAAAACTGTTTTGGAGACAGAAAATATAATGTGAAATTTGAATTACTGCTCATTTGTACTTGCTTCCAGGGTATTTGAGCTTAATTTTAGCAAAATATACTAAGGTAAAATATGACGATAACGGTGTGGCGTTGACTAAGGTTGGCAGTACAGCTTCTGTGAGGTTCTGCTGGAATCGGGAAGCGCGCGAAATTTTAACTAATGATTTTGTTGCCGGTTTATTGCAGGTTATGTTTACTTTCTCGACTTTCTCGACATGTGGTTACGCTGCCAACTGCTGAGCGTGAAAAATGACGTTGACTCGAATCGAGTCAAATCAACATTTAAATTTACATTCTATTATTATTTTAAAAACATTTTATTTATTTTGATCAGCATACAAATTTAATGCTCAATTTACTAATTGATAAGCTGGCCAAATTTTGGATTTAATTCCAAATTTCAGAAAAAAATAATGGACATAGCTTTGACTAGCTTTTCCAGTAGCCGGACTACTTTAAACAATGTCGCCCTAGCCAGAAAAGATATTTTTTGTCCTAGTGCACGATAAGCAAAACGTTAAACGAGTATGAATGTCTGTTATGGGCTTCTGGAGCAATATGAAGTTTGCAACGGTAAGTGGTCGGTAAGCACATTCCCACGCGTATTTTGTAATAATTAGAGGATTCCATTCGGCATGATTTTTTCATCATAATATTATCAGCATACCATTTTCCTTGGTTTCTGATATACTCAAAAAATTATTATTTCAAAATTTTCAAAACGCAAGGAAAAATAGTAGCCCAAAAAATCGTCATTGAAGCTTTTACTAAAAAATTGATATTTTTGGTTCCTTATAAGTCGAAGCCTATTTTTAAGTTTTCTTAACTACATTTTCAAGTTCTGATGTATGTTTAACCAACTTTCGGCAAATTTAATATCTTTCAATGAAATTTCGATTTCAATAGATTACAAGATTACAGGCTTACATAAGATTGCTTGAAATTACATGAGATTACACAACATTACACAAGATTATACGAAATGAAAATTGAATAACGTGACTGAAAAAAGAGATATAAAAATCACTCATAATATGAGGGACTGTGTCGTATACATACCTAAATTTAAAGGCTTAATACTGAAATACATTTGTTAATGTAATTGGTATTTAAAATGTTTTCTCCAATTCTGTACTCGATTAAACAAATACTGAAGTTTGCATTTCATTTTTTGAAGTGAAACTTCTCTTGGGACGGGAGTGAATTGAAAAAACGACCGAACGTACGAACAGAAGTCTCTTTCTGTCTAACTGTTTCTCTCTTACACACTGTCTATACCTTCTCTCTGTAATCACGTCTCCCTTTTGAGCAGCGACTCGCAATTGCTCTCAAGACTCCTCTTCGATATCCCCACTATTCCCAAGCTAAGCAAAACATGTATATGCTCTCTCTCTGCACTCGCTTACTTTGAGATCTCCCCACTACTACACCACTATGGAAACTCCTTTGCACTCATCCGCGTCCTCAATTAGTGTTCTTTATGTCGTATGACATCAAGCGCACGTGAGGTTTCACTTCTGCTGAGTGGCCCCACTGCTACGCACATTTTTTATTATTGCGAAAATAAAGATTGTGGATTACACAGCAAAGTGTACATTAGATTACAACAGTGGTTAACCCCTCGATTAATAATTAATTACTCCTCCAGCGTAAATTACTATTCTCAATAATTTACTATAAATTATATAAAACATTCAGAAATCTTTGGTAACCTACTAAAGCATAGTGTCCCCGACATTTAAAAATTGAAATTTTCCGGTTTTACGACTTCTATATAGAATTTCTGAAGTTTAAACAAATTTAAAGGATTCTGTAATTTCAAAATTTTTAATGATTTCATACTGATACAAATGGGATCTCCCTTAGTTTTCGAAAAATAATTCGAAACGTGAACCGAAGTGATGCACACGATGTGAAAAACCATATAAACAATAGACGAATAGTAGATGTATAATAACTCGTATGCACGAACTTCAGAGTTCAGACTCTCTGGCGCTGGGCACGGCGTACTTAATTATTTCTCGAAAAATAAGAGAAATCACATTTTGATATTGCGAAGGCTTTCAGAGGAAATTGTAAGCTATCTATGAAAAAATTGAAGGAAATAAAAAATTGATTTTTACAGAAATTCAGTTAAAAAATTTGGTTGTGAAAAATCAAAGAATTTTTGAAATTTTTAACATATTTCTTTGAAACCGCGTCCTATTACAAATAATAAAAAAAATACACTGCAATAGCACTCAAATCACTAAAGTTATGAAACTTTAAAAAAGGAAAAAAAATTTCATTTTTGAACCTCTCTGAAGCTTTTTTGAATTTTTCAAAAATTATTTTAGGATTTTTCTTTCAGCACCTAAGAAAATAGATGCTAGAATTTTCATCAAAATTGCAAACAATAGCTGAAATTTTTCAGATGATTTGAAATGGAATTACTCATTTGAGATTATTCACGTTTTATTGCTGGTTTAAAATTAGTGATTCTTAAAAGCTATCTTTTCAAATTGTGGATAATTAAAAAAATTAAAATTGAAATTGTTACATTTTCAGTGCTCCAGTTCAGAAACTTCAAGCATATTGAATGATAATATTCACTGTAATCCTTTTTTAATCACAATAATCTTCATTTGTTTTACAGAATCAAATTCTTCGGGAATTTACGGAGAAGGTTCACCGGGGCCAAGTTCGAATGAAAATAAGCCACATCCCAATACCGCACCACTCATTATCCATTATAAGGGAAGGGACATAGAGGTGACTTTTCACATAAAAAACGGCCATCCTACGCCGGCGGACTGTAAGGTTTTAGGTGAACATCGTGGTGTACCGGGACCCCGTGATAAAGCATTTATGAACTATATAACCCGTGCTCTTATGTATGATGGCATAAGATATTGTGTGGTATATGAATTAGGAGATGGAGAGGTTTTGGGAGCAAAGCTGCCACCTATCTTGGGTGATCAACCATATACAGGTAAATGCATATGGCCATAGAATATGGCATAATATTTTTGGTTCACTGCAAAAAAATGATTAAGCTGTTCTGGCTGAACGTATGTAGTTGGAATTTGCCTTATAAGAAAATATAACTAAAAAAATATAACTAA
Organism: Andricus curvator; assembly: GCA_932195095.1. Classification (NCBI taxonomy): domain Eukaryota; kingdom Metazoa; phylum Arthropoda; class Insecta; order Hymenoptera; family Cynipidae; genus Andricus; species Andricus curvator. The sequence goes on from CAKNYM010034082.1 coordinate 46,160, forward strand.
ATTTTGTCATCTAGAAATTTTTTAAATAGAAAAATTCAGCTAAAACAGCTTGATATTTATGTAATAAAGGTATATTTCTTTAGAAGATGAAATCCAGCTATATGTTAAGCTGAAACAGCTAAAAAATTTGTTCAGCAGGCAACCCGAATGTCGTTGCAAAAAGTCGGCTACCCTGGCTTTGGAAGGCAGTAACTCTACAGACAAAAATCTCAGTAAATTTGAGTGAAGATTACACGAATCTGCTAAGGTTTCTGAATAAAACTAGACCTTTCTAAGTGTTATGAATTAAAAAATGCAATGCTGTTAGCCAAAATATGAAGAAAAATGCTGTATTGAAAAAAAATTCTGGTAGGTTGTGAAACCTTTTTTGCATGCTATACAGTTTTCAAAATTTTTAAATATTTTTAAATGTCGTTCTTGCAAGCAATTTTGTTGAAGGTCTTTATTTAGGAGTTGGATGGATCCATCGCGCCATTTAATGGCTTGAAATTTAAGGTAATTTAAACTGATTGCAACGCAATTAATGAAGAATGAATAAAAATGAGATTTCGTGGATGACGGTCGCTCAGAATAATCTTGAGTTCAATGAGGCAAGGCGCTTACCAAAGTATAACAAAAAAGTTTAGAAAAAGGGTGCATTCCTAGGTCCTTTCTTCTGAATTTTTTGCTGTACCTTTGGCATGCGCCTTGCCTTCTTAAACTCAAAATTGTTCTTAGTGACTTTTATCCCCAAAATATTATTTTTATTCAGCTTTCATTGATGTTATAGCAATGAGTATACATTACTTTAAGTGCTATGCCATTGAACGGCGCGATAGCTCCATTCAACTCCTAAATAAAGACCTTCCAAAAAAGTGCTTGAAAAACGACATTTTTGAATATTTAAAATTGTTGAAAAACGTAATGCATACCAAAAATGTTTTAGAACGTACCAGAATGCTCATAAATTTTTCCCACGATATTCTTAGCTCCGGCATCACGTGAAAATACAGGTCCATATGGAGCGGGCCTAACTAAAGCATCTTTCTTCGTATTTTCGTTAACAACTCTAAACAGAATTTTTTACAATTCTTAAAATTCCGTAATTTTATTCTGAAAGCTTGACAGATTCGTCTTATATTTGGAAAAATCTCTTGAGGTTTTTTCCGGCCGATCTTTCAACGTCAGGGTCATCAACTTTTTGGGGCGACATTAGAACCTAATTGCGAGGTTTGAAAAGGAGAAAATTAATATTTTATGTACTGGTTAGTTTTTCTTGCACAGTTCTGAAATAAAATTTTTTACATGTTTATTTACTGAAATAATCTTTGAAAGTACGAGCATCCAAAAGTTTTCTATTTTTTAGAGTAAAAGCTAATAAATTTCAGATTTCCAGGTTAAAAATTCAACTTTTTTGTAAAAAATTCTTCTTTTTATTTGGAAATGTCAACAATTTGATTGAAATGTTTTTTTCTTTCTTCACTGTAAAATATTGTAGCTGAAAAATTCAACAATTTTGTTGATAATTCGTTTTTTCTTGTTGTTGAATTCGAGTGGTTTTGATTTAACATTTTAATGTTTTTTGTTTACAAATTCAACTGCTTGATTGACAGTTAAAATACTTTGTTACAAAATTCTTTTTGTTAAAAAAATTTTCCTTTTTTAAGAATCAACTTTTGAAACTAAAAATTAGGATATTTTATATTTGGTTGAAATTGATCTTTTTAATATGAAAATTTAACTAATTATTTTAGAATTCATCTTTTTGGTTGAAAATACTACCACATGGCTGACAGATGAACTACTTTGTTAGAAATTCATTTTTTGTTGCAGATTCATCTCTTCAGTTGAAAATTAAACTCTTTTTTTTTAATTCTTTTTTCCTTGGTTTAAAATTATTTAACTGAAAATTTAAATATTTCACTTTTAATTGAAAATTTGTCTAGTTTAGTTGAAAATTCATTTTTTCGTATGAAAATGTAGATTTTTCATTTTTTATTGGAAATTTATCTTTTTTAATTGAAAATTGAACTAATTTCTTGAAAATTAATTTTCTGATTGAAAATATAGCTATGCCATTTTCGGTCGAAAACGTAACTTTTTTAGTTGAAAATTTCTACTATTCGGTCCAGAAATAGAAAAAGTTATGAAAACACGTGTTTTCAGAAGACAGTATCATTTTCATCAAAAAAGTTCTTTTTAAGCTTAAAAAGATGACTTTTCTACAACGGAAGAGGAATTTTGAATTTTCAATTTACAAAAAAAATGGTAACAAAAAAGATAATCTGCAATAAAAAAAGTTGAATTTTTATAAGATAGTTGAATTCTCAATGAAAAAATTGAACTTTCAATAAACAAGAATAATTTCCTACCCCCAAAAAATGACCTCTTAACAAAACATATGCATTTTCTACCAAATAGTTAAATTTTTAACCAAAAAGTTGAATTTTTTAAACAAACAAGGTTGATTAAAAAAAAACTTTCAAAAAAATACATGAATATTCTAGCAAATAGTTGAATTTTTAACTTATAAAATATATAGTATAAAGTTTGAACCAAACGTGAAATAGTTAAATTTTCAGATAAAAAAAAATTTTCACAAAAAAATGAATTTTCAGCAAAGCTGTTAACTTTTCAACTAAAAATATGAGTTTTTGGCCAAGAAGATTAATGTTTTACCAAAAAAGACGAATTTTCAAGAAAATACATGAAATTTCAATAAAAATAGTTCCTTTTAAAGTCAAAAAGATGCTATATTTACAAAAAAAGGAAAATTTTCAACCCGAAAATATAATTTTTTAAGCAAAAAGTTTAATTTTCAACCAAATAGTTTCTACAATCCATTCTCGGATTTCCTTAAATTCCCGCACAGTAGACACTTTTTTTAATAACTTTAAGTCAATTTTAAATCGACTTTTCAATAAGAATAGCTATTTGTGATACAAGTGCGCAAAATAGGCGATTGCCAACGAGTGTAAATTTGTCAGCATGAGCCGGAGGCTCGAAGCACGAGTCGGAGGTTAGCGCACGAGCGAAGCGAGTGCGAAAACGAGGACGAGTGCGAAGAGCTGAAGGCGAATGCTGAAATCACACGAGTCAGCAATTGCCTGTGCGCACGTGTATCACACGCTATTTTTTGCAACAACCTTCCGAGAAAGTTGTACTAAGAGAAAGACAAAGAAAGAATATTTACAGTTGCGGTGGGGGGGGGGGGTAAGCGGCGAAACCCTCAGCGGAACGATAACAAATTCTAAAAATACGAAATTTTAATTAAATTAAATCGAAATATATGAAAATAACTAATATACTATCTGGTGGAGTACACTCTTCACCAGTTTGATTCGAATCTTTATTTAAGTCCATCTTCTTTTGACAATGAGAAGGAAAATTTCACTTCACTCTAAACACGTCGACTTTAACCTCGCACCTGTCATCAGCTGTTCGCTTGAACACTGAGCGCTGCTGTTGCTACGTTTCCCCCGAATTGTCGCGATGCGGAAAGTTGCTTATCTGCAAAGTGCGCATGCGCGTATATTCCGCTGATGTGGAAAGTATATAAGAATCGAACTGCGCATGCGCCAATATCATTCCCGCATTGTTATCCGGAATGAGTCACTTTCCATATAATTAAGCTATATGGAACGGAGTACTTTCGAGGTGGGTGTTGCAAAAAGATGAATTCTCAACGAAGCATATAACAGTTGATATTTCAACCAAACAATTGCATTTTTAACCAAGAATGATAAATTTTAAACCAAGAAGATTACATTTCTACCAAGAAAGAAAAATTTTCAACCAACAAATTGAAACTTCATCTGAATAAAAAATACGTTTTTAACCAAATAGATGAAAGAGATAAATTTTCAACCAAGAATGGAATAGTCTAATTGTCAGTTTGAGAAATTTATTTTCAACCAATGATGAAACGAATTTACATCAAAATAGTTAACTTTTCAACCAAAGAGATGAAGCCTCAACTAAAAAAAAAGAATTTTTAAAAATGTTTTTGAGTTTTTGATAGAAAAGATGAAATTATAAAAATATAGTTGTAATTTCAATAAATTAATTGAATTTTTAACCAAATAACAGAATTTTTAACCAAACGAGATGAATTCCAAATTGCGAAAAAAATATAGAAAAGTCATCAGTGGCCTATAACACTATATTAATATTGCTATAATATTTTTTCGTAAAGTCCATGCAATTTAATGCAATCTCTATGTAATCTATAACAATATATTTGAAATCTATAATATCCATGCACTCTTTATCAATTTCATGCAATATTTTCCATTTCAATGAAGACAATCGTTTGCAATCCTATGCAATCTTCCAATCTAGTTTGCTTCAAAAAACCAAAAATTCGAGTAATTAACCGCCTAAAAATATTAAATTTCATCATTTATGATTTTAAATTTGCGATTTTCTCAAATAAGAATGCTTGGAATTCGAAATTATTTGATTTTTGAAATATGATTAGGATTTTTTAAATTTCAAGTTTGTTCCAGTTCAGAGGTTACAATTTTAAGTTTTCACATTGCATACAGTAAAAGCTAAAGTAGTTTGAATTTAAAAATGTTTTAAAAGCTTCCAAAGATTGATTTTGTTATTTTTTTGAAATCGAAAACATTTCTTTTCTTTTCAAGGTGACCCACGGGATTTCAATCCAGACACATCTAAATGTTACATCACGTATCACGTCCATGACTTTGAGGTGCTCGCAAATCCTGCTACAGGAAACCCGTCAAATATTAAACTATTACCTCATAATGTAATTCCAGATCAAAACCCTACATCTGAATATGTTGTTGATCCCATGCCGGTTAATTTTGGTGGCTTATACTTTTTGTTGTACCGCGTACGTCGAATAAAAGGTACATATGATTTCAAAGATGTGGGAGCTGCTCTTGACCCACGTTGGCGGGAAAGATTGGCAGCTGACCAGGCCCGCTCTGGATGAACAGTACAAATTTATGTAAATTATGTAACGTTTTTGGGATCTAAGCTTCTGAATAAAACAATTAAGTAAACATCAGTCTTACTTTTTTACAGCGTAATGTTATGGTTGTTGAAAAAAAAATGTAAATTTTCAGCGAAGTCTTTAATTGTGGTCTACTATTCGCAGGGTGCACAGTGAATCTTCTATTCCTTTGCGTTTTTCTTTTTTTCAAGTTCCCCTTTTCTATTTTTTTATTTGAATATACGATATTTCAAAATACAAAGCTGCAGCTTTTAACAGTTCGGCAAATTTAGGCTCAGTTTTTTGCAGATAGTAAATTTTTTTCATTAAATACATAGGGTGTCCCGCGAGTTATCCTTATCCCTGTAGGGGCGGATAGAACAAAAAAAATGAGTCCAAAAGTACCCTGAACTTTTAGGATCCGATACGTATTTTGGGACTTACAGAGCTTTGGAATTGAATGTAGGTGAGCCGCTTTTGTGACAGTGTGCGTGCATAAAAAAGTATAAAAAAGCTTAATCTAAGCTCGCTCGACAAGGTCAAACTTTTACCAATTGATTATTGAAATTCATGAAATGAAATTAATTGCACTTTCAGTAATTTGTATCCAACTGTGCACGTTCTCAGATGGCATTTGTACGACCGTACACGTGCACAGTTGTGCAAAAAGTCTTATTTCGGAAAATCGAAAAATTTCTGCTATCCCCAAAGTGGTTTATCCCAATGATTTTTTTGTCAACTTAATGCTCTCGAAGAAGATGTTCGAACATCCCCAGGAAACAAGCCCAACGGAGACATGTGTCTGAATTTGCCTGCAGGTGTAATAGGGATATTTTTACTATTTTAGGTATATTTGATTGTGTAAGATATGGCCAACGGCGATACCACGCTGAAAACACCAGTTCTTGTAAGATCACTGAAGTTAAGCATTGTTGGGCGCGGTTAGTACTTGGATGGGTAACCGTTAAGGAATACCTGCGTGCATTTGGCCCGTCGTGGGTGTGGTGGGCCCACATTGGTAGTAAATATCCACCTAGAAACACTACCCGAATCGGGTAGTGAGGTAATGAACTTTCGAGAAATCCTAGCATTACTTTAGGAAAATTTAGATCGGCCTCACAGATGTAGGAGTGTTTTTTGAGGGTTGGGGGGGAGGTGTTGGTATATAATATCTCAGGTTACGAAGTTCATAAAAAATCATAAGGACATTAACTATTATGAAAATTTTCAGATTTTTGCAAGTATTTGATGTAAAAATATCCCTAATACACCTGGAGGCAAATTCAGACACATGTGTCCGTTGAGGTGGTTGTCATCAGGGCATGTGCACAGTTGGATACAAATTACTGAAAGTGAAATTCATTTTATTTTATTCATTTCATTAATTAATTGGTAAAAGTTTGAAATTGTCGAGCAAGCTTAGATTTCGCTTTTTTGTACACCTTGAACGTCGTTAACTTGGCGCTAGAGGGGTAGTGGTGCTGACGATCGCTAGCCTCCATGCATGCACAGTGGGTGGTCCAAACAAATTTTTTTCGAATTTTTATGGGGACACCCCCCAAATTTGTTCGAATCCACCCAAAAATAAATCCATTTTTTTTTGTTTTGAAAAAAAATTATATTTAGGGGTGGCGCAAGCCCCATGAAGTTTAACATGTATTTCCCATAAGAAAAAAAGACGTTTTTTTAAATCTTTCAGATAAAGCATTCAGATAAAGCCATAAGTGAAAAAATGGGGTTTGCCAGTTCAGAGTTCTTTGGTCCGAAAATACGTATCGAACCCCAAAACTTTACGGGAATTTTCGACTTATTCTTTGTTGGTCTACCCGCCCATACAAGGATAAGAATAACTCGCGGGACACCCTGTATATTCCATGCAATATTTGATTGAAATAAAGATTAATCAAACTTCAAAGAAACCTGTTTCTTTTACTTTTTCTTAAATTAAGAAACCTGAGCTTTTCTTTGAGACCAAAATAAAACCAAATTTCATAGTTGAGTCTTTTAGTTTTGCTTTCGAAATTTGAAATTTCTGCAACTGATACTGTTTTTTGTGCATCGAAAATTTTGAACTTATAAGCGTTTGAAATTCAACAGTTTTGATTTTGTAATATCAGACAATTTGTAGGCGTTTTAAATTCAACCATTTCTGGATTATGAATTGTAGATGTAAATTTTTCAAATTTAAGTAATTATTAATTGAAAATTTAAACAATATTGCTATTTAAAATGGAACAATGTGTAACTAAAAATGTTAATGATCTCCAGATACGTATAAAGTATTGGCATCTATTAAAATATGAAAATTACGAAAGCAAGAGTTTTTTTAAACAAGTCTTACTAACTAAAATTAATAATTTTTTAAATTATTCAACTCGTGTCAGACATTTTTCAGAACTTTTAATTTAAAAAAATGTTATGTTATGGATTTATAGAAAGTATGCTTTATTGGATTCTTACGTTTTTCAAAGGTTTCAACGTTTTTTAAGGGATTTTAATGGATTTCTTGAGAAGTTCAGGGAATAAAATAAATATTATTTTGAAAAATTTATATTTATTGAATACTTTATGTTTTTAATATTAGAAAATGAAAATCCAGGGACGTAAATTGTAGTCGATGTCCAACGAAAAAAGAAGTCAGCTCATCAGAAGACAGCATTTTATCCACACACGCACTATGAACTGTATATAAAAACATTTTGAAACAATTCTGACTTTTAAACGTCCAGTTCTTGAATTTTCTTTCACTTAGCACTTGTATTTGATGTAAGGGAACAGCAAAAAAAGATTGATCTGAATATTCTCACCACAATACTCATAGAAAACCATTGGTGTGAAATATGTTGAATCTCATTTTGAACAATGAAAATTTTTATCGTGCCTTCATTTTTTTCGTGTCTCAAAAATGTTGCTACTTGAAACTACACCGAATTCAGCGTACTTTTGAGGATCGGACATTAAAATGCTGCGTTTTATCCACCGAGGCACTTTTTCGTACATTTCTGAATAAAACGCAATCTCCCGATAAGGATATGGGATAAATCTTTCTTTGCTGTTGTCTGACATCAGAAACAAAGAATTTGTAAAAAAATCCGAGGACCGAGCATTTTGAGAAAAGTTCTAATTTATAAAAAAAAAAAAACGAAAACACAGTTCGATTAGTTGTGAAAATATATCAGTTTTTTTTATGTTGTCAACAATTTTTCTGTATTATACAATAAAAGCCTATTTCACAAAACTCCAGATTTTGATTTGAAACATTTATAATTACTAATTATAAACAAACTAAGCATACGATCAAAGTATCAAAGGCCGTAGCAGGATAAGCATGGTCTGGGTGCCCCCGCATGTATTTGCTTCATATTTAGGGGATAAGTTTCTTTCATTATGAAACTAATTTACCCCAAGTTCCAAGTTCAAAAAAAATTTTTTACAACACTTATAAATAAATTTTGAAAAATTAAAAAAATCAATTTTCTCAAAATTGGCTCAACCGATTTTGATGGTTCAAATATGTGACGCGATCTGAAGAAAGACCCCTAAGCGGCCAAAAAT
>CAKNYM010034083.1:0-31312 GCA_932195095.1 Andricus curvator
ACGAGTCTGGGCCCGGTCGGGGCCACGGCGAAATTTCTGCACGGGATCGGTATTAAAAACTAGTGTAGCATTTCTATGTCTGTCAGCTTCGCTTAAATTTGATACGAATACCTGATACTTTTTATTATCGTGAACGTCACGTATGTTCATGTAATAATTACTAATCGTCTTTTTTAATTCAGAAATCGGAGATGCAACATCCATCAACAGCAATATAAAATTTTAGGCTCAAAAATTAAACAAAATAAAAAAAAAGTTTGTGTAGTTATCAACAAGATAAGTTTCGTTCGTAGAACACTTTAAAATAAAATGCATTCGTCTTTGGTGAGAATTTTTTCACAAATAATGTTAAAAACTTCGCTTATACAAGATATACATTAGTACTCAAATGAATATTCCGTTTATAGTTTTTTTTTGTACAAATATGGTTTGTGCGAAATTAATAAAATGTGTTTATATCAATTGCAAATATGTATTTCTTTTGTTTTTGACGTTAAAAACTATGCAAAGGACCACAGAAGGGCTTTTCAGGTGAATTTTTTTTAAATACGAATTTGATCTAGGAAATTCCTGCAAGAAATCGCCACGAGGGATTATTTAAAAGAGGAATAGAGGTGGGAAAATTTACGTAGGAATTCGAGGATGGTTTTCACATTCGAAATTCTTGTAAGGGTCCCCAGGAGGGCGTCTTGAAGTGGGATTTTCGAAATACGAATTGCGATCGTAAAATCCTTCAAGGAATCCACAAAGGATTTTTTAGAAAGGGAATAGAGGTGAGAAATTTTAAGTAGGAATTTGATAAAGGTCTCTTCTAGGGAAATATTGAGAAGCGATCCCACGAGGGTTTCCTTAGAAATAGGTGATGATGTCGGAAAACTTTGCTAGGGATCCCACGAGGATTATTATAATGGAAATATCGAAAAGGCATCCCAGTAGGATTTTCAAATGTTTTTAAGAATGGTGAATGTATATGGGGGAATTTGATCAGGATTTTCAGTTAGGAAATTCAAGTACGTATTTAACCGAGTAAAATTGTATAGGAATTCAATATTGGAGGGGAATTGAAGTGGGAAGAATTGTCAGCGGAAATCACATGGAATTTCAAGTGCCGAGAATTGCCACAGGAAATAACGTGGGATTTCGTGTTGGGCAAGTCATAGGTTTCTATGTGGGCACCCATGTGGGATCCTATATGATTCCACTTGTCATTTCCCATCCTATCCCATATCGTAAATTAAGACAGGAATATCATATAGGGTCCCATATGGTTTCCCACATGGGTTCCAATGTGGTTTTCCATGTAGGTTACTATGTAGGCTTTTCCAGTAGGGAAGGTTAGTACATGGTACTGCAACTGCATACGCCTTTTTGGAGCAAATCTTTTAAACGTAAAGGTAAGTTATAAGTGTCTGAATAGTCATATTTTTCAAGTATAGAATGTATTTTCTCAGTCATGACCCACTCTTTTGTCGATTGACGATCTTTCAGTTTCACGAAATGCAAGCAACTGTCCAAAATTTGAGGTTAGATTACCCGATCTGATACACTAACCTGAAATTTTGGATATTTTATTTTATTTCGTGACACTGAAAGGTCGTGAATCGGCAACAGAATGGAACATGACTGACAAAATACATTCTAGATTTGAGACATATTACTATTCGTACATTTATGACTTATTTCTACGTTTAGAATATTTTCTCGAAAAAGTTGTCTGCATTACAATGACGTCATGCTAAAACATACAATTCAAGGAGTGTATCCGAGGACTTCTCTGTTTCAGAAAATTAATATTTTCATTCAAAATATTAGTTTCTCCAGCTGTACTTCAAGGCCGCTTTCTTCAAATCTAAAATTGAATATAGATCAGCCGCTTCGAGAGTTTCCAGAACAGTTTCCTTCCAAGTCTGTTTTTAATACCACAGAAAAAAACTGAATGTAAGAAACGTTGCAGGTAATGGATGAAACGTGGAGTTTCAATAAAATATAAATAATGGCAAATTGCTCCAGTATCACTTTCAAGAGATGTAGATATTTAAACGTACTTTTGTAGCTTCCGTGGCAATTTATCTTTTGATCCGCCGTAGAACCTCGATGTAGTTGTTAGGAGTTATTTCTAAAGGCTCAAACTGAATATAACATCTTCGTGACTCTTCTTCGTTTAAAGGAAATTCCGGCACTAACACTCAATATCCGAGGGGTTCACAACTCCACCGATGAAGTGTACACTGACTTCAAGTGATTTCAGTGACTTCATGTGAATTCAAGTGACTTCACCCCTCGTTGATATCAGCGATTTGAAAAAGTTAGAATTTTCTTAACAAAAATTCGAAGCTTTAAACATGATCTACAAACATATAAAATTATGGAAAACTTATTAATTCATTTTTTACAGAATAATATTAAAGCAGGATAAACTAGCTGTGAATTCGATCTCAAGTGTTTCCACTTTGTTTGTATCAATAATTATATGGTGCTCATTTCACGAGCACTTTGCTTCCCGTTAGCAAATGTATTTGCTTCCTCAAAGAGGAAGGAAGCATTAGTTATTTTTTTCAATAATAGACAAACCAAAGTCTTCATTTTGATCAATTAAAAAATAGAAATTTATAAAAAATACAAAATTACAAAAAAATACAAAAAATGTTTTGAATACATACAAAGACAAATCAGAAAAATCAAATTTTGTATTCGAAATGATAATTTTTCGAACTGGAAAAGGGAACGGAAAAGTTCTGTCGCACCCTACCCTTTTCCCAGCTATATGGTTTCTTTACAACAATTGTCAGAATTATTCTATTTGAAAATGTATGATAAAAAAGTCTTTTCTATTCATGCGTCAACTTTGAATTATGTCGATGAGAAAAGTTTTTCTGTTTGAAACAGATGATTCGAAAAAACCGCAAATATTTAGCATTAATATAGGAGAAGATAGTTATAAGCGATAATAATTGGTTCAAAAAATTATTATTGCTAAATTGTATTTATTATAACCTCACTCTGCGTAGAAAGTGGACTAAAGTTGAAAATTTCAGAAAATACCGCAACTATCTAGTATTACTATAGAAGATATCTATAAACAATAAAATACAAGCCAACGAGGATCAAGTAACAGAAACTGTAGTATACTTTTGCGAAGAATTTTGGTGCGCTGAGTCCGAATCTGGCTTCAGAATTGCACCATCTTGTCTGGTTTTCGAGATCTTCTAACCTAAAAGTGTAAAATCACTGTTTTTCGACGTATTTGCTTGAATATCTTTTTTTTCATCGGGATTGAGACATAACCTCAAAAACGTAGCTTCCACTATTATCATATCTGGAAGAAAAAAATATATATTTAAGCAAACTCAACGGCATTCGAAAGAAAAGACTTATACTTTAAGGTGCTCCTACTAGTTTTGTGAAAAAAATTACCTCATGGTTTTACTTACCTCAAATATGTCGAAAAACCGTGCTCATTACACTTTTAGGTTAGAATATATCGAAAACTTGACGTGATGGAGCAATCCTGAAGCCAGATTCGGATTCAGCGCACCAAAATGCTTCGGAAAAGTATATTTTAGTTTCTGTTATTAAAAATCAGTCAAATTTTGTTTGCCTGTGAAATTAGTTAAAACAATAAGGTTTGTTGAATTGCATTAATTTATACCTTTTACTAATTGAAAAGTTGATAGAAAGTGGATAATTATAGAAAAAACTGTAACTTTTTAGCTGATAATAAGTTGAGAAATTCGAGAAAAAAACAGGGACTTTCTAACTGTATTCTGAGAGAAAATTGCTAAAAACAGTAATAAATTGTTTAAATTTAATTTAATTTAATTCTTTAATTATCAGTAGGAAGTAGTATTTCATGTATGATAAACAACTTTTAATTTTAGAATTTGCAAGAAATCATAATTAGCGCCAAAAAACCGTAAAACCCAATTTATTACTTATGGGTTTTTTTGGGACCCTATAAAACGGACTTATGGGGATGCTATTCAAAAAATCTTTCTTTTCTTACGGGAAATTTCGGATCTCCCTATATAAGGGATGGAAAAAATCTTAACACCCCCTAAGGCAAATAAAGACCGTTGTCCATCGGATGGCGATTTCTATAGGAACTTAAAGCATCCCAGCGGGCATAGGACATCCTGTACACGTCCTTAGGTTGTATCTCTAAGTCATTGTAGCCATGTAGAAATCGGCTTTCCCTAAAACGTACAAGATTATTTAATTTCTGACGTCAGTCTTATCAAACTAAGTTTTGTCTTTCCTTAAAACTGACTCCTAAAATATAAATACAATCTCGAACGATAATAATCTCTAAAGATAATCTCAGAAGGCCAAGATTGGAGTGCTATTTACTCTAGTGAAGGAAAAGAATACTTATCAGTTACACTGTTCACTATAGTTTCTCCTCTAATTGGAAAAGATGAGGATCTTTTATACTCTGGTCTTCTTCTTAGCGCTTATTCATAATTATATTGGTAACTATAATAATTTAATGCACGTATAATTATTTTTAGAACATTTATGAGCTTCCCCAAATTACATTTTGTCCGATTTAAGCCGTTTCTTATCTCAATTGCATATTCCGGAGAATCCTAATTTTGCATCTGCACGAGCATATGAGCATACAGTTGAACGTGTTCCGACTGGGCACGTGCACATTAGCACGCTTCCAGCTGTGCATGACGAAATTGAGACGCACACATATGGTACCCTTTCAACTGTGCGCATACACAGATGGCACACCGGTCGGAATTTTCCTCAAAGTGTGCTATATTTGATTTTACATCCCATTCTTAGGGAGAATAAACAATTTCAGAATCTTGGAAGATTTTTCAAAGAACTGGATACATAGGGGATAATTAGCGGAGAATTGTAGATCGACAGGTTTTAGATTTATTTGTTCTATCTGTTTAACAAAATTTCTTATGTCTCTCTATCAGAGCGAATTACTTTCTGCACAAAATAATTTTAAATTCCTTCTTGCAGCATTAAGTTCGCAGTCCAGCTGTAACTGTAACGGCGATTTTCCTGATACTGCACGTCCGGGTCGTTGGCGGCCTTCTTCTTCTTCTTCTTCTCGACGCGTACATCATTCTACTGCTCAGCCCAAGCCTCCTTTACGTCCCAGGTCCAGGTGTCCTTATGACAGGACTTCTCTTGCCAGGACTCTTGATTGTCAGATACTTGGATATGGGCTTGGACAACTTGGACTTATCCGGCTTATTCCCAAAAGCAATCCATACCGGCGATACGAATTTCGAAGATATACTTTTCATCACAATTCGCCACATTTACTGCAAGGAAATGGAAACGTCTACTCGCCCATGCCAATCCTAGAACAAATTGTATTGGCAACATCTAATTACGGTCCTGACCCCAGAAGAATTTAAGGAAGTTCCAGTAGGCCAACGGCGCACAATCCATTCGAGTTTTAACCTAATAGTTGCAAAGTACGATTCTCTACAGCTAAATGTATAATTCATTTTAAGAAATTCAAAACTTCACAATTAAATTAAACATAGTAAAAAAATGCAAAAATTACACAGGCCGACAAATTTTAAAGCCTGAGACCAGACCTAACATTTACGAAGGATTTTGATGCGCTGAATCCGAATCCGAGCTCATAATTGCTTCTGTACGTCAGGTTTTCAAGAGTACAGGAGCAATTTTGAGTTCGGATTCGGATTCAGCGGATCAAAATCCTTCGGAAATGTTTGGTCTGCTTTCTGGCTTTTGACTTTTGTCAAATTTTGTCTGCCTGTGTTATTTTATTGGCTTATATGAAATCAGATTTTACGATGCGAAATTCGTTCTGCATATGTGATGTCTGACTTTGGAAACAACCCATTCTTAATAAAAATTAAATACTGTTTTTATCCTCTAAGCTTTTCTTCGTCTTTTGTTTACTCGTCAATAAATTCACGAAATCCGGACAAATATATACGTATTATTAAGAAAAACTATAAGAAAAATGGTTGACTTTTTGAAAATAATAATAAGATCTGTTCATCCAATAGCTATAACCCAGTATGCAATTCGCCTGACGGCGAACTTGGATTAGTTTCAGTATTCCCGGTGTTTTGTTCGGATCCAGCTTTTAATGGCCATCCCGATGCAGCAAGACGCTATTCCGAGTAACGGTTCCGGTCCTATGTATTCACTCGCTGCGCCGCATTTTGCCAACTGGTCCACCTTTTCGTTCCCTTGGTCCCTGTGTGACCAGGAACCCACATGAGAGCCCGATTGTTTTTTTCTGCAAGTTGCTTTAATGCCTTTTTGCATTCCTGAAACCAGTTCAGTAGCATGTCACTCAAGTGGGATCCCTATCCCGCTCCCTCTGGAGTTCCCCGTGGAGGAGCGGGTCACAATTTGCTTTTCACAAATCGATGCTCGGAATGCAGACGCGAAAAGCTTTGGCAAAGTTGAATAATTTTGTTATTTTATCTTGCCTCATCTCTAGAATCGGCAGTGCGCTGATGTTACTCGGGAGCCTAGTGTGCCTAGTCCCCCCAGTCTCCCGAATCGCGTTTGCCGCTCTAGCAGTTATCGCAACATGCAGGGTTTCTTCACAGAGCATGAATCTTATCGCCGCTGTGGACGTAGTCCTCATTACTCCAATCAAACCCCTTAATGCTAGCTATTCTAATCTTCGCATCCTGTCCTGCATTGTTTTAAGTTCCGCCCGTGGCCACCATTCCACGGCCGCATGTAGGAGCCTTGGTTTTAGGACATCAGAGTAGAGCTATGAAAGCATTTTAGGCCCTAGACCCCACGTCAACCCAAAGGCTCAGCTGCACATCCAAAAAGTCATGACAAGCTTCCTGCATTGGGTCTCCAGGTTCTTTGCCCAGTTCAGCTTGCTATGTAGGATTACTCTCAGATATTTAGCTGAATCTATAATCGTCAGCTTCCCACCACAGAATACAGGAGCATCAACTTTCGGCACGTTACAACTTCTCGTGAAAATGACCAGGTAGGTCTTTTCCGGATTTACCGAGAGCCCTGAACTATTGCACCAGAGCTCTACGATGCGCAACGCCGCCCTTGTAAGACCAATCAGCGTTTCCAGATGAGCCCCCCTGACTAGGATTACAAAATCATCCGCATAGCCCTGAGTATAATATCCCTCTTTATTTAGCCTTCGAAGGAGGCCGTCCACTACAATACGCCACAGGAGGGGCGACAGGACACCTCCCTGTGAGCAACCTCGTGAAGCTATTCCCCTTACTAGGCCTTCAACCCATCTGGCTTCGAGTCTCCTCAGGTGTAGAATGCTTCCGACCCAGCATACTAGCTGGTCCGACACGCCACATCTCAAAGCAACTCGGCAGATGACTTCTAGAGGAGTATTGCTGAAAGCACCCTCTATGTATATCCAAGAAAGTGCCCACAGCATACCCATTTTGTTTCAACTGGGGAAAGAGAGCACCTTATTCCTAATGTATCTCTCGACCAGCTTCTCCAACGTCTACAGGATAAAAGACGTTAGACTGATTGGTCGGAAATCTTTTGCAGCAGTGTAACCCTCCCTCCCAGATTTGGGAATGAAGGCCACTCTGCCATCCTTCCATGCCGATGGCACGTGTTTAAGGGCTATACTTTCCCTTAATAATTTCGTCAGAGGAGGGACGACTAGATCCATGCCTTTTTGTAAAAGCACTGAATAAATGCCATCCGCCACAGGAGATTTAAAGGGACAGAAGGACCCTAAGATCCACTCCACCTCCTCGTAATCAACGACCTTAGCGACGAAATTCCAGTCGGCCCTCTCCACCTCTTGGCCCCAGCCTTCCTCTTCTTGCTCGGTTCGGATTCGCTGAAAACCTGGGAAGTGAACTTCCATCTCTTACGGACACTCTACAGGGGGGTATTCCACCATTCTGCACCCTTCCTAGACTTAATTGTGCTTGTAGGGCAATTGTTCTCATATGATGTAGTCAGAGCTCTTCGCAGAAAATCCGCAGCGTGCTGTAACTCATCAATGATACCATAACTTGTGGGGAATTCCGCAAGCCTCCCTTGGAGTTCCTCTTTATATGAGTCCCAAAGTGTATTTCTAGGGTTTCTGATGTTGGAAACCACCGGTTTTCCTAATGTTAATCGAAACACGATATATTTGTGGTCCGAGAGAGACTCCTCATCGGAGATTCTCCAGTCCACTACCCTGCTCCTTAGTACACCCGAACATAGAGTCAAATCGCGAACCTCGCTTCTGTTTTCAGTCTGGAATGTGGGAGTATCACCCCGATTCAGAATCTCCAGCTCTGTGCCCGCTATGTATTTAATTAATCATCTCCCTCCGTCATTGATGTTTGTGCTTCCCTCACCGTGTGGTGAGAGTTTGCATCACATTCCAGCAGCAGAAGAATCTTGTTCTCTTGACAGTGCCTAATACGAGCCTTCATCTCCTGGGAGGCGGGGGTCCCTCGGTATCGTCAGGGAAATAGGCCGAGGCAGTAGAGACACCTATAGCCTTTCTCCGCTACTGCCCCTGAGTTTCACCTTGATAACGGTGAGATCTCTGAAGCAGAATTTAGGTACCAATATCGCATCCATTCCCTTGACGTCTATGCATGCTCTTGGCGTTTTTCGCGCAGCCCCTTATATATGGGGCCACATCCTGACAAACTACGAATCCTTTCCATATATAACCAGGGTTCTTGTATTAGGGCGAGCCCTGTCTGCACCACAGACATGCGTCTGGCTAGAACTGCGCAGGCGCCATTGCTGTGGTGCAAATTAATCTGCATCATGGAGATAGATGGTAAAGTTTGATTTCCCATAAAAACTCCAAAATTGATACTTTTAGACCTTTGTTCATAAAAACGCAAATGTCTCCTAAACTGCGATCGACAAAGTCAATTAAAACATAAATTATAAAATGAAGAAAACAATTAATTAAAGTTACATAAAATAAAATCATATAATTTGATACATAACCTGAATGCACTATCATTATAAAAGAAGAGAGATCAATAAAAAAATGTAAACACAGAAATATACTTTGCACTAATTATTTTATGAAATAACTGGCATTCGAATTGAATAATATATTTAATCGAATACTTGATTGTTGTCCTACCAGGGACACTAGGGGAATGCATGAGCCACTAGGTAGCACTAGTAGCTCTAGGCAAAGTTCCGCGAAAATTCAAATTAGGTCGTTGAAAGTTTGCTTTTTAAATACAAATCAAGGGCTTATAGTATACATTATGAAGAAACATATTACCGACCTTAATATGTACCCCTTCACCCGCCAACATACAACCAGGGAAATAAAAATATCGGAATTTTCTCTTTTTAAACATTAATGTAGTGAAGGCCTTTTCTGGGATTTCCTTTCCTTTACCGGAAAAGGCCTTCACTACATTAATATTCTAAGATACCCGATAAAATTAAAACATTTTTTTACCGATAGATCATCTTGTTGCGGATGGTGGGCTATCCAGTTTGATTGCCTTACATCTATAAAACCTATACATTTATTAATCATAATTTTCTCGGGCATTTACATCTGCACGAAGATAGCGGCAAGTCGTATGTTTATGTCTTTTTGTTTATTATACAAAAAAATTAATTATGTACTCTCTTAAAATGAACCAGCGAAATATCAATAATTTACAATGAAATCTCACTAGTTGAAATTTCCAGAAGTGTGCCACTGGCAATCAGTGAGATTTTACTGGTTTACTCAGTGGAATTCCGTCAGTGGATTAATCAGTGAGGTTCACTGGTTCACTGAGTGTGATTCGTACTACTGGAACTTCCTAAATTTCTCCTATGATCGAATGAGTAACCTTACCGCTTCCAATGTCGTCGTGCCGGTATGCATTGCTAAAAGGAAATAAGTCGAATAAGTCCAAGGTGTCCAAATTTATATCCGAGTACCTAAGAATCAAAAAGTCTTGGATGTAGGAGGCCTGGCAAGAGGAAACCAGGACCTGACATTTATAGGAGGCACGGGCTCGGAAGGAGAATGAGACATGCGATCAGCGAAGAAGAAGATGTGCAAAGACTTAGGTGCAAGGTTGGAGTACCAGGCTAATCGCCATCAGGGTTACATCCAGACTGTGAACTTAATTTTGCAAGAAGAGATAGAGGACTAATTTATTTTTAAAGAAAATACTTGCGTGTTGGTATATATCATGGATAATTTATATCAATATTGAAAAACATTTAATGATGCTCAAAATTCATTCATTTCCCTATTTAAGAGACAAAAAATCCTAACACTCTTTGAGGCCAATTAAGACCGGTGTCTATTGGATGGTTATTTTTATGGAATAGTGCAGCATATCATTCTCTAATGCTTTGCCAGCTTACAAAAAAATCATTCGTGCCAACCTGTTTAATAATTTCGGGAAATTTGTCTATCTCCTAGATGTTGAATTTTAATATGCGCATTCGGAAGCGTACAATCTATGCACGTGCTTCATGCAAATACGTAATCTTCCCTTTTATAAGACAGACATTCCGGATTCCCTCGGAATAAATTCAGATTAAACTCGTACTCATTGTGGATAAACACAAATAGAGTTTGGAAAAAATAGCAACTATAGTTGGCAGTGTAACTAATTATTCCTATATCTCTTCATTAGATCAAACAGTGCGTCAAGCTTGTGCTTCTGATATTATCTTTAAGATTATTATCGCACAAGATTGTATTTATTTTTCGTTAGTCAGTTTCAAGGAAAATTGACGTCATAATGTATATAATATTATATGTTTTAAGGAAAGTCGGCTTTTACATGGAAAATTTCGAACTTTCCACCTCTACCAAATTTTCCGTAAAACTAACCCTTTTTAAGCTTTTTAAGGGCCAACGTTATGAAAAATTCCGTAACGCTACTCATTTCCGAAATATTTGTATAGTGTCTAAAATAACCGTCCTTTTAAAGTTTTTGAAAACTAACATGAATTCTACAAAATATGTGTATTTTATTAGGTACATTCATTCTCATGACAAAATTAAAAAGGGTCCTTCTATGAAAAAAGTCAAACTTATTTGTTGATATTCATTTTCAAACGTCAGAGTTTTATTTGTTTATTGAATGGTTAAGATCAATGAAAATTACGTGAAAAATCTACAGGAAATGTATTATGCAATTTTTTTTACTGCTTTTAAAAGAGATACAAATCGCCAAAACAGATAGTATATTCTCTAAAATCACTTGTCGCTTATATATATTGGGGTTACATCTGGACGGTGAACTTGATTCTGTATGAAGAAACAGGCATACATATGCAATTATTCGTTTATTATCTGATGTGTACTGAGTTGTTTAAAAAATGTTTTATGGCTCTGGACATTTTTCGATCTCCCAAAATAAGGGACGAAAAAAAAGTCCTAATACCCTTGGAGCCAAATTCAGACCAGCATCCCTAGGATGGCGATTTCTATGGGATGTTAAATCATATCACACTCTGGTGTACTGCGAGTTGATCAGAAAATCATTGCTGCCAACCAGTTTCATAATTTAGGATATTTGTCGAGCTCCTAGAGTCGAAATTTTAAACAGCAGAGTTGGAAGTGTACAATCTGCGTAAGTCCAGGTTTTTTTGTGCACAGTTGGAAGTGTTGGGTTGACCGGTGAAATGGTGATGATAGGCACAAGGGCATATGCTCAAAGAATATCGTTATTCCTTAACCATTTGAATTCTTCTTTGAATTACCCAAATTTATTTTACTGACAAAATTGTGCTATGATCACAACCTTGGAAACTTAAGTAACAAAATAAAGTCAAAGTTTAATCTCAAGACAAAACACGTGTAAGACATATAGAATCATTATATTTGTAAACGGTCGATAAAGAAGGTATTCTTAATTATTCAGTAGTTATAGTCCGCACCTATCAGAATTTTAATGAATAAGATGCTTGATTCTAGCCATCGCTATTTTTCATTTAAAAAAGAATTAAATTTAAAGCCTTTTCGGGTTTCAATCGTGTGCAAAACTAGGGATCTTGCCGACGTTTCGTGAACATTGAATTTCACTTCTTCAGGGCTGACCTGAAACTGAAGTTTCAGGTTATGTCGTTCTTATATATATTCTCTACGATGCCTGTGATTGGCCAGAGCGCCCTTATGTGGGGACTGGTCGAACTTGATTGGCCAATCAAGTCTTTTTTTAAAACCCGGGAGGATGGAAAGTCAAATCGGATTGGTATTGCATATATCCATTGTTCCTATTGATGTTATTAGGGTGTTTTAAGATTTCTATTGCTTCTCTATGTTTTGGTGGTAAAATATTGTATGTTTTTGCGATGATGGTTGTTTTGTCAAATAAAATGCTATTTCCTATTTCGCTATGATGCTCAGCTAGTGCTGATTGCGTGAAATGTTTTAGCCTGACTTTACTCTCATGTTCCTTTACACGTTCGCTCACCGCCCTCCCGGTTTCGCCAATATAGACTTTGCCACAAGAACAAGGGATTTTATATACTCCCGGACCACTGAGAGGTGCCTTTTTATCTTTAGGGTAATCGTTTTGTATGAGGATTTGTTTACAAGGGAATTGATGACCGATTGCTTTTGAGATGGGTGGAGGTGGGTGGAGGTGGGACGAGGCATGTAGGTACCTATTTGTGTGGGTGCGTTTTCTGTAAACTTCATGTCCTAATATGTTACCAGATCTTTTGTAAACTAGTACGTCCAAGAAAGGCAATTTTCCGTATTGTTTAATCTCCATGGTGAACTGGATATTAGAGTGTAATTGATTGATGAAATCGAAGAACTTGTGTGGTTCATCTAGTCCATCTCTCCAGATGACAAAAGTGTCGTCAATGTAACGGCACCAAAATTCCGGTTTAAGCTTGGATTTGTTAAAGATTTTAGTTTCTAGATTTTCCATAAAGATGTTGGGTATTACTGGTGAGATTAGAGATCCCACTGCTGCTCCTGAGTTTTGTCGTAGAATTGGTTATTGAAAGACAAGTAGGTATTAGTGAGACAGTGTTATATCAAAGGTTATCAGAGGTCTTACTAAATACGTTCGGCGGTTATTTTTTCAAAGCATACCATTCAAACGGATCAAAGTATCAAGTTTTTCAATACGACGCTGCCCTACTCTACCCTACCATATGTGAACGTCTAAATTTCGACGTGCAGAGTTGAGAATGTACCATTTCTGCACGCGCGCATGTGGGACACATCTACTTGTGCATGTCGGAATTTATCCATGCACATTTGGATGTGCACAGTTACGCACCTTTAAAGTTGCTCTGTGCAAATACGTACGTTCAGATTGAATTCGTACTCATTGTGGACAAACACAGACAGAATTCGTAAAAACAGCAATTGGGATAGAATGCGGATTTAATCGGACAAATTTTTACTTGCTGAACGCTTCAAAGTGTCTTAAAAATAATGATAAATGTATAATATTATTATATTTACCAACTTTGTTCCTTTACAATTTTGTTCCTTTATTAAAGTATGTCCTTAGTCCTTTATTAAAGATTGTCCTACCGATATTATTTTTAGAGACTATTATCGTACTAGATAAATATCCGCGTATCAAGGAAGGTTTGCAGAGAAGGTTCGTGAAATGTTCGTAAGAATTTTTAGCATTATAATAATAAAATTAATATGATGCGAAAAATTCTCACGGACATTCCCCGCACCTTCCCTGGGAACCTTCCTTAACACTCAGACATTCACCTACTTTCGGGAACCTTGCTGAAATATTTTTTCCGAACATTGAAATAAAGTGAAATGGATATTGAAAAAACCGAGAAGAAAATACATTTGTACTAATTATATAAAATAATTCGCGAAACATCAATAAAATCATGATATCTGTGGTAACTCATAACAAAATTGAGTAAAGTAAATTTTTGTTTCTTCAAATTGACTTATGAAATAAAAAATACAATCTCAATAATCTCGGAAGATGATCTCCGGAGAAGAAGCTTTCGGCACTATTTACTCTGAAGAAGGAGCATAATGCTTATCAGTACAATATTCACTATTGTTTTTCCTCTGATTGGCAAAGATAAGGATCTTTTATACTCTGCTCTTATTCTTAGCTTTTTTTGTAGATATATTTTTCACTTTTTGATAATTTTACGAAATATGAACAAATGGGCACGAATTATCACGAAAAACTATAAGAAAAATTATTCATTTAAAAAAAATAAATAATAGGATCGATATTGATTTCAGTTAATAATAATTTTCTGATTAAATATTTATTGATGTGTAAACATCTTAGACTTCGATATGGGGAGTCGCGCCTGATTCAAATGAAACCATGGCTAGAAAGCGTAACGCAAGCCTATGACACACGCGTTGTGTCTTATGTCACAGACCGGAGGCTTGCTTCCTTCAGTCTCTCTCTCTCTCTCCTTCAGTCTCTTTCACTCTCACCCTCACTCTCTCTCTCTCTCTCCCCCCCCCCCCCCCCGATTCTCTCGTGTCATAGACCAATTTTTTCGTTTTTCGGCAAAAGAGACTCCATAACATGTTTTCTTTTTTGTCAAAGTTAAACCGTGAAGAAGTCACAAATCTTAATTGCCTGATCAAAAATATTGTTTGTTTGATTCTGAACTATATACAAAGGATTGAACTATTTTGACACTATTTTTCAAAATTGATAGCCTTTTCGAAGGATGTTTCCAAATCAAAAAATTCACAGAAAACTTATTTGACTACCCTCAAACTTTTTTCGATCATCTGTCTCTAGCTAAATATCTGATCCGCACACGATCTCTCTCACATAAGTCCACATTAGACTTCCCAGGCCCTTTCTTTTTTTATTTTCATGACCTTAACAATAAGTATTTTGGTAAATATTTTGCACACGGTTCTTAGCATAACAGTAATAATAGCCAAAACACTCGCCATCGCTCTTAAGCATTTCAGTGGTTATACCAACCATTCCAGCAGCCTAGCCATTGTTTAAATTCTTAAGTTCAAACTTATGTCGAAGACATTAATTCTAACTTCATTACTTACAACGAGATTTTCTAACTCAACCTCTTCTATGTCACAGTTGGCATAGGCCATAACGTCATCCCCACCCAATTTCTTGAAAAAGGTACTCCCACAGTCCTCCATTTTGTCCGCATTTCATACCATTTCACCATCAGTATTCGTAATTACAACTAACTCAGTACTACTACTTCCTTTCCTAATCTTCCTAAACCATTTCCAAAATAATTTATTATCTTCTTGAAAAAACAAAGATTGGAAAAAAAACTTAAAAATTTAAAAATTAAAAGTAAAGTTCAAGCACCTATCATTATAAATAAACATAAAGAAAACTGTGATTCTAAAGATCCTTGGATAATCAATTTTAGTAATGTTGAGATTCCAGAAAAAGTTAATGATATTTTAAGGTTAGGAAATAAATTTAGTTCATCATTTAAAAAAAAAAAAAGAAAAATTATTTTAGATATTGTTAAAGATATCAAATATTGGTTTAATTGAAAATATTGAAGATAGAGATTTATTAAGACACAGAATAATCAATACAGCACATAATTATTTACTGAATGATAAAATTACACATATTGATAGATTCTTAGCACAAAACATTAATAAAACACAAACATTTATCAAAACTAATAAACAATTATTAATAACTCATGCAGATAAAAGTAACATTACAGTAATTCTTAAAAAGGAATCTTATAATAAAAAAATGCAAGAATTATTAAATGACACTACAACTTATGAAAAATTAAATGAAAACCCTGAGAAAGAATTAAAAAATAAAACATTTAAATTGTTAAATTCTTGGCGAATTAATGGATATTTAGGTGAAGAATTATTACGCAAAGATATTTTAGTTCATGATACTAACATTCCTAGAATTTATGGATTACCTAAAGTTCATAAACAAAATTGTCCACTTCGACCTGTAGTTTCATTAATAAACTCACCTACTTATAAAATGGCTAATATGTTTAATAGCATTCTTAAAAAAGCATTAATAATACCAAAATATCAAGTAAAAAATTCTTTTGAATTTAAAAATAACATAATTAATAAAACAATTCCATCTGATCATATCATGGTTTCTTTAGATGTATCTTCATTATTTACAAATGTTCCAATTGATTTAGTTATCAATAGTATTTTAAGTAGATGGATTTATATAAAAAACTATACAGAATTACCTATAGATAAATTTGAAGAAGGAATAAAATTTTTAATGGAACAAACAGTATTTAAATTTAATAACAATTTTTACAGACAAATATTTGGAACACCTATGGGTTCTCCAATTTCTCCAACATTAGCTGATCTAGTTATGCAAGATTTAGAATCAAATGTCATAAAAAATCTAAATTTTTCTTTACACGCATATTTTAGATACGTAGATGATACTTTTATTATATTACCGAAAGATAAATTAATTTACGTTATAAATCAATTTAATTCTTATCATCCAAGACTTAAATTTACACATGAAATTGAAAATAATAATTCTATTTCTTTTTTAAATGTTAAAGTTATAAAAACTGATTCAGGTAATATTATTACAGATTGGTTCCGTAAAAATACTTATTCTGGTAGATATTTAAATTTTCTATCAAACCATCCAATACAACATAAAATTTCAATAGTAAAAAATCTTATTGATACAGCTTTAAAATTATCAGATGAATCATTTCACAGTTCAAATATTGAATTTATTAAAAAAAAATTATATTTAAATAATTACCCAATAGAATTCGTTCAAACTCATATTAATAATAAAATTAAATCAATTACAGATTCTTTATCCAACCATAATAATATAAATATAGTTAGAAATTTAAATTTTAAACCAATAGTATCAATTCCTTATCATGGAAAGTTATCTTTTGAAATTAAAAGAATTTTAAATGATTTTAATATTACAGCAAATTTTAGAATTGACTCTAAACTTGATAAATTCATAAAATTAGGAAAAGATATAGTAGATAAATTACAACTTAATGATGTAGTATACAAAATTCAATGTTTGAATTGTGAAAAATGTTATGTGGGTCAAACTAGTAGGTTATTGGCTACAAGAATAAAAGAACATCATGATAATTTTGGACATAATCCTAATAACCATAGTCATAGCAAAACATCAGGTTGAAACTGGACATTTGATTTATTGGGATAATGTTATAGTTTTACATCATGAACCTAATAAATTTAAAAGATTAATAGCAGAAATGTTTTTTATAAAGAAAAACAGCAATAATTGTTTGAATATAATTTCTGATCTTAATAATTATAGTCCAATATATAATACTATTATTGGTTCTCTAATTTAAATAAAAAAAAAAATTAATTTTTAAAATTCCAGATTGATGAATTTTTTCTATGAATAACAATATTTTAAATTTCATAACAATATTTTAAATTTCAAAACAATTTATAAATTAGTTAATAATTATAATTTTCTAACTCCATCAATTCAATATATTAATTAGATTTATTTAGAAACTATTGCACCTTATAATATAAATTGATGATACGTCATTGCTAATTTCTGTCTTTGTAAAGATTTCTATTCCTCTCTGTTTCTCTAATTTCTCTTTGCAAAAATGGAGCATGTATGTATACCATTAAGCCATTTCCCTTTCGGGGTAGGCGTGACACTACCCGATTCGGGTAGTGTTTCTAGGTTGATAACTTGTAGTAAATAACTACAAGTGTGGGCTCACCACACCCTGGATGTGCCAACAGCACTCAGTTTTCTCCAATGGTCACCCATCCAAGTGCTAACCGCGCCCAACGCTGCTTAACTTCAGTGATCTGACGAGAACTGGTTTTTTCAGCGTGGTATGGCTGTTGGCAAATTTGCCAAAAAATAGCCAACAACGAATTTCTCCTGAAAACCCAAGGATATATTTTTATGGAGTCTCAACGAATGCCGTTCCAAAGGAGAAGGGCACAATAAAGGGCCAAACAATATACAAATCAACGGCCCCTTTCGGGGCCACCACGCATTTTTAATGATTTTTTACTTTAACTGTGGAACATATCCAAATGTAAGTATTTGGTTGAAAATTGATATAATTTGTTAAAAAACGCGTAATTGTTTGGTAGAATATATGTGTTATTGATTCAAATTTAACTATTTGGTTAGACATGTATGTATTTTATTAGAAATTCGTTTTTTTATTTAAATTTTTTTTTTTTTTTGAAATAATCTTATACGTTGTATATGCAACTATTTAGTTACAAATGTAAGTATTTCGTTAGAAACTCGTATTTTTTAGTAGAAAATTAATCTTCGTTGAAAGTTCAACTATTTGGTTGAAAATTGATATCATTTTTTCGAGCATTTGTCTTTTTCGTAGAAAAGTAATATTTTCGGATGAAAATTCATATTTTTGGTTGAAAATTCAACTATTTGGTTATCGTAACCTGAATAATTTGTTCGGGGACATTCATCCGGCTACTGGTATTCTTCTGGAGCCGGGTGAATTTTCTGGGCTAAATTTATCCGGCTACTGGCTGTTTGATGTAGCCGGATGCATTTTCTTCACAAGTAAAATTTGTTCATTGACGTAGAGAATATTTCACTCAACTTAATCTTTTTTCAGAACATTGACAGTGATTTGCAGAACGTGGCAATCGTCGCAGCGGATATCACTAGTTCAACAGAAGGCCTGGAGCATTCGACGCAAAACTTTCCCAGAGCAAGTCCAACAGTTAAAACACTAATGGCGTTTCAGGACGTTTGCCCTGGGACATTATTGAAACATCGTGAAGAAATATTGTTAACTCGAATAATTTTTTGACACCAATATAGAATATCCCAAAAGCGATTCTTTGAGCTACGAGAAGAGCTGGTGGCAGTTTTCCCGACGGAAGTGACAGTAAGTTTGACTTCTTTCTGTAGATTATTTTCTTATTGCGTGTGAGGGCCTAGGCGCGTAAGATTGCCAGAGGCAAATTGTATGACAAGTATACCGTCTTGATCAAAGCATTGCGAGCTGCAGGCTTAAAATCTAAAGGGAAAGAGAATTCAAAAGGCATAGAAGAGGATGCAGAAATTCTAGGTACATGCAGTGCAAAAGATTAGTGTATTATTTTTCTTTTAAACCTCAATTTTCACTTATTTTATTTCTTCATTCTGTTCTTTCTAGATTTACAAACTGCACTAAATGGATATTTAACCTGGTTAAGAAGGTGTATTGAGCCGGAAAATGAAGCAACAGAAAGGTGG
Source organism: Andricus curvator (assembly GCA_932195095.1). Lineage (NCBI taxonomy): Eukaryota > Metazoa > Arthropoda > Insecta > Hymenoptera > Cynipidae > Andricus > Andricus curvator. The sequence continues at coordinate 19,155 of CAKNYM010034083.1, forward strand.
TAACGAACTTCTGCTGTCCTAATTCATGCCATAAGAATTACTCCTTCGAGGAAGCAAGGGAGCCAACGTAGGATTGACCTGGTCACAAATTACCTTGACCAATGTAAGTTGCTCAGACAACCGTGGGGCAACAAAATAAGTTTATCTTTCAGTTAATATTACTAAATAATATTAATTATTACACATTAAGTTTATCTTTTTATTATTTTATTTATTTATTATTATTTTATTATTTGTGTGCTGAAAGTAAGTTGGCACTCATAGAAAATTGGCCGCAAATTGCTATCAGGATCAAATGTATGTCCAATGTTGATCCAGTGTTTCATGATCCAAAATTATTTGGACCAATTGATGTTGGGAAGTGAAGGACATCTGCTGAAGACACGCAGAGCGGCTTTCTTCTGCATGTCACTGTTACGAGGCAATTAGTTGCTGAAGTCGAACGTCTGAAAGCCAAGCTGAATACCGCGAAGAGAACCCTCCAGCCGTTCCCCATCATAGTTGGGACAGACTTCGCGAGTATATCGGATCCTTACGCCTACATAGATGACTTCTATTATCGGGTTGACAGTTCTTTGAGGGCTATTGATGTTTGTTTCAAGGCATGTCATGCGCTTCACGCATTTTACCCACATCAGAGTGAGTATCCGTGGCTGCTCCTACAGGAGGCGGTATATCGCGTCGAAATTAAGTGGGACTCCGCAGTGCTGTCTATAGAGACGAGAGTAAAGGAATATTTAGACCTTGTTCGTTAAAAAAAGAGCTTTAAGATGCCGTACTGTCCACTTTGTCATGCAGAGCTTCCGTCCATACACGCACTGACTCTGAATTTGAACATTTACTATTTGCATCAAGCAGTGACTAAAAACTTGTGTTTAAAAACTTTTAATGATTCTTTTGTTGATGAAGGGAATTTGGCAAAGCCAGAAGATGCAACTGCTCCTTTTGTCGCCTAAGGACATCAGTAATAGATTGAAATCTTTACTACTTGCCTTCGTTGGCAAAGTTTATGTAGCATCGAATTCACCGCGTAATCACGTTCAAGTGATTGTAGAGGACATGAAAGAATTCGTAGAGGAAGTATTTTCACTCGCGAAGCCAGATGTATTAAGTTCTTTCAACGATAAGGATGTTAATTCACAGGCTGTGATATTGCTGTTAGAATCTCTAGAAACGGCATACAAGCGTCTCAAAGTTTTTATTAATAATGGATATCTTACATATCCAGAAACTATTATTGTAGGTGATGTTGTCGAAAACAAAAGGGCGCATGGGTGAATAGTTAAGCAAATAGTGCCAGTTACTGCTAAATTTATTCCCCTAAGAGAAACATTATATATCTGTATAAAATTATGTATATATATATATATATATATATATATATATATATATATATATTGTGACGGGGTAATTTGTACCCCGTGATGTGGGGTGCCACCAAAGCGGAGAAAAATCGCTGCGGAAAGTGCGGGAGCACTGGTCATAAGTGGAACCAGTGCCCCCGCTGGAACGAACCTCAGCGATAAGGAGGAAAACGGGTGATTACCATTGTGAGCCCGGCGGTGGGTGGGCCACTTCCCACAAATAAATGCTCATTTGGCACTTATTCCTGGCCTCCGTTTATTTGCATGATTTAACCTAAGTTAGCTGAATAATTATCTTAAGTACTGTAAGATAAGTAAATTCATAAGAATAGTAGAATAAGCAAACGTCGATTAAAAGCCAGTAAGATAGAACTAGAAAATGGACGACGACACCGAACCGGCAATGGATCGAACCCACTCAATACAACTGATCCCTCAGAACGATTTTTTTTTATCTTACTCATTAATTATCAAAACTTTTCTTTATTTGCTCGTTTCGTTACATACTTGGATACACCTGTGTATGATGGTGTATGGAACCCGAGGTCTGGCAATTAACCAATTTCAACCATTTTTTTTTGTTTTGACAAACTATAACAAGACGGAGAGATGCGGGCACCTACCTGTTATTCGCCCCGGTGGGCCGAATCTTGTGAAGGGGGAGTTGTGACGGTGTTTACACGCGTAAATCTTACTAACGTGCTTTGTTAAAAGTTCAGGTTCATTTTAATAAAGGTAAATAGAGATGTCGTTAAAAAACTGATTTATTTTAAATCAAATCTGGATCACATCACTGATTTGTAAAATTGGTACAGAAATTGGTGCAAGAAAAAATAACACTCAGAAATTGTGAGTTTAAACAAAATACAGTTCGCTTATCATTTATCATTCGATTTAGTTCATCACTCGTTCGCGTCTCCGAGAGCACTGATCTTCGAGTGCAAGCTCGCAAGGGACCCAGCCAAATTCCAATGTTGCCAGAAAGGTAAAATTAAGTACATTCAAAATTTGGAATATTGGCAACATAGGACGTGTCCTGAAGAAGGACCATCAAGCAGGCCTAGGTACCGAGAAATTAGTTGTAAGAAAGCTGTAAATGACCATGCTGACTGGTTATTGCCGGCGGATCGGCAACCTAAGGTTTATTTACACAGATGCTCTTGTACCCTCCTTGATGATCCCTCAAATTCAAAGGTCTCAAACTTAGAACTCTCATTCTTTTCATCTCTTCAGACATTCCTTAAAGCGAAAGCAACAAACTAATAAAAGTTATAACCCTTAAAAGGCAGATGCTAACAAAATGAGAAAGTTTTTCAAATGGCACGTACAGATTTAGAGAATGAGTATTGAACAATATACAGAAAGATAATAGTTTAAATACAATATTGCGAGTCAGTCATTGAGAATCTGAACAGACGGGGTAATTTGTACCCCGCACAAATACATCGAAAATCTATGAAAATTAGCGTCAAAAATCTTTCTACTGGGGATATGAGTTTGGAATCACGGATCAAATCCACGGACTGTCTGCGAACAGTACAATATTAGCCGTGAATATAAGAGTTCCGCGGCTAATATTTCAAAGAATTCTAGTTTTGATGTGACCTTAATTATTATATTAAATATTGAAGACTGTTAACGTCAATAACAACTCAAACTCTAGACGAGATATTAGCCTAGAATATGAGAGTTCGGCGGCTAATATCACATCTCAACGTCATAATCAATTTTATAGTATTATTGGTAAATTATATAAACTCACCTTGACTTTTACATTGAATTAAATCAGTTGAAAATATGAATGATTCATCACCTGTCAAAAACTGGGGACGTTAGGTCATCCGACCGGAATCACCAAATTGTCAGACCATGGGTTCCAAGTGCCTTATTATATTTTATTTTAATTTCACTTGTTTTTCTTTGTTTATTTCATATTTAACTCGGAGGGAAGGGTGGATCAACCACCCCCCACACAACAATAACAACAACTGTCAGATTGTACGAGGTTGGCTGCATTGGATGTCTGCTGTCACCAGGGACTAAGAAGAGGAGATTTTCCTGGCGCATGCGTAGTGGACGGGATTCCCATACGTGCAAGAGCGCCCGGAAAAACTAGGGGCAAGCGGCCATGGAGAATCTGCGTGCTGACCTAAGTCAGCCCCACCCCTGGACCATCGACTAGCGGCAGACGATGAAGGCTTGCGTGGCAAATAACGCAGGTGGACTGTGCGCCACCACGTAGCGGGGGAACGAACCTGGCGGTTGTCCTTTTCCTTCGCTCGTCCTCTCACTCAATAGTTCGACGCTCGTACTCGGGTGGCGTCCCGACTCCTATGAGAGGGAGAACGGGGACGCCACTCTTAAAATATTCATTCGTGATTCTAAGCTCGACCAAGACACCACGCCTGTCGATATACGAAATAAGAGTCGAAACAAAAATACAATTACGGATTTTTTTTATAATGGAGGGACTGAGATGACGGCGCAGAGGATGTCGAATCCTGCCAGGTGGGTGCCCTATCATTTCGTATTAACTTGTAACTTTATCTTCGCGTTTCAACGTCGTGTGTCGAATTGGTAGACACACGCCGTTGAAATTTGTTAATTGCTGACCTCGGTCAAGGTCAAAGCTTCCAGTCGAGTCAGTGAGATTCTTTTTTTTTTACCATAACCATGTCAGTCTTAGCTTTACTCTGATCTTGAGTGGGGCGGAAACCCACTCGTCGTAATTCTTGTACTCAGTGCGGGTAAATGTAAAAGTAAATCTCGACTCTTAATTTCACTTTCGTTTTGGAGTGGGGCCAAGGCCCACTCTGTATAAATTCATGACTCAAATGTGATCTTCTCGACTGATATTCTTACTCAATTATATTTATGGTTTGATTTTGAAATGTTGCTTTTCTCTGACTTCACTTCCTCCTGCGTTTCCCCTTACTCCGCCACTCTGCTGGAGCTATCGGGCATATAAAACCTTATCTCATTCGGAGTTATTAAAATGACTATAAATTGTTTGTTTTGGTAGTTTTAATTGCGGAAAATTACCTGGCGCCCTTCAGGCAACCAGTGGACTTACTCGGAGTCCACTCTTAAGTGCACATAACCCAAAAATAAAAATAATAGTCAAAAGCCAGTTATAAATGACGCCCGACGTAGGGTCTTGGGTGACGCAGAGGGAAGTGTAGAAGGAGTTGGAAACGGAACAAAATGGAATTTGAAGTTCCACTTCCAAAATAAAATTAGAAATTAAAATTTGAAAGTGAAAGTCGTAAGAATTTAATCGGAACAAATAAAGTTCCAATCATAATGGTAGTTGTTTTGAAGTTTGAGGTGACTGGTGATAGCAGAGAATGAGTCACCACACGTCAAAATAAATTGAATAACGAGCGAGGTGTTCATAAACACTAACCAATTAAATTTCATCAAAATTAAATTGAATATGATTCTAAATAAATTTAAAAATAAAATAAAACTAAAATGGAGGAAAAATAAAACTTTGTAGTTTGGTTGAATCAAAATAAAGTAATTTTCCTCTGGTTTACAAAAACAAAGGAAGGTTATTTATCCAATTGAGAAAAACAATTGGAAAACAATTGTAAACGGAATAATTTTAATTAAATAACAAAATTTGAAAATGAAAGTAAATTAATCAATAATCATGTCATTTCCGGCCCAACTTTTTGGAATTTTTATTCATGCCGTGATTGACACAAGTGGGCATCAAAATTTGATTGTTCAGCATGAATTGCATAATACGATCTATCCCATACAAATCGAACAATCTGAGATAACTCATATTTATGATCTGTCATTAAATCAGATTGCGGTTTTGGGGGTTTGTAGTTTATCGGTCACGGTGGCCAATAGAACGGCAGAATTGGAATTCTTGGTTCTGGAGAACTTGAGTGACAGCTGTATGCTGGGAACGGAGTTTCTCGAAGCTTTTGAGGTCATCATCAATTTCAATTAAAAAATAAACATAACCTCAACAATTTTAAACAATAATCCCCTGATGGAATAAGAATGATTATGTCATCAGTTAAAAAATTGTTTTTTCATCCTTTGTGAAGCCTCAAGGATAAACAAACAAAACTGAATTTGCATTGCAAAAACATTGACGTAACCTCAATGCAATATTAAATACTACTCACCTAAATTAAGTAGTGATTATTGGTCAGTTACAAATTGTTTCTTTGTCCTTTTTGATGTACCAAGGACAAAGAGACAAACGACCCTAAGGTTGCATAATAGTGACCCCAACATAACCTCAATGTCACCTGGCAAATAAGTCCCCTACTGAAATAATAGTTGTTATTGGTCAGTTAAACATGGTTTGTTTATCCTTTTGATGTAACAAGGATGAACAGACAAAACTGAAGTCGCATTGCGATAAACCGAACATAACCTCAATGTAGCTTAGATTGATCAATCCAATAATCAAAGAAAGGCAATAGTGGGGATCTAATAATAAACCCAGATTCACCTCAGGATTCAACAATATTAATTACCTGGATTTGAGTATTCCGCCAGGATAATTGGAAACTTTAATTGAATTTAATCGTTTGATGTGCATGATAAGTTAAGGATAATAATTGATTACTTAATATAATTGATAACAGTTGATTACTTGATTACTGTGAAGTTTGTTGATTGTACCTTGAAATTTGTATTGTACTTGAAAATTTTGAAATTGTCCGTGAAATTGAATATCCATTTAAAATTGGCGGATGAGCGGGAAATTGAAATCCCACCTTACGTGTTGTCGATGTCGGGGGATGACCTCAGAGAATACTTGGGCGAAAGGGGACTTGACATATCGGGATCCTTAGAGGTTCTACGGGCCCGGGCCATACGGTCCCTGAGAAGGACAGTTTCGGTACCGGAAGTGACCCAATTCTCGGAAGGTGAACCGGAAATGGACATGGGGGCGTGCATCACCCCGTAAAATTACAGGAAGTTATCAATGAAATTGTAGGCCGCGTATTACTCCACACAGAGAGAGACCCCTCGCGTAATGGTAGTGAGGTGGATCCCTACGACCAATGCATGGGTGCCGTCCGGAGATTATTCGAATCTCCAGCTTGCAGTACTGGGGGGCAATTAAGTAACCGCTCCTGTGAACCACATTCCATACCGTCATACTCGGGTAAAACCAGCGTCCATACTTCGGTTACAAGTACCTCCTCCGTGTTCTGCTATACGAGGCCAGTAATGACCTCGATTCATTACGCATCCAATAATATTGAAATAAGTGGGGGCTGCGCGGCCGAGTACATTCCTTGCCTTTATGATACAACTGCTGCGCAAGCACCATCACGAAGTATGGTGTCAGTAGGAGTTGACATCGCGTCACCACATGTAGACACTCAGAATGGAGCCATTTCACGGTTCTCCACAAATCATCGCGCGCGTCTCGAGGGGGCTAACCCCACAAGAACCCCTCCATATAGGGGATGGGAAAATAATCCGTTGACGTCATCGTCCCAACGCGACCAAATGCAAATTCAGTCAGCTCGTGAACACGTTCAGACGGGTACGGTGTATAAAAATCTTCTTCCGGCAAATGGTTCAGTCGTCGTGTCGGCAGAGGCACCGCCTGGCCTAGGGGCAAATTTTGCGGTGTCTAAACCATTTGCAACTGGCCCACCGAGGTTCAACCCCACCCTTCAGCAGGCCACGATTGCGATGCCTTCCCCCACAATACCACCGTATTCGTCCATCTTCGCTCAGCCTAATCAGGCAAGAGGGGGACGAACCCCTCAAATTCAATATTCCCACACTAGGTCCCATAATAAAACGGTGGACACAATTGTTAAACGATGGGGAATCACATTCAGTGGGGACAATGAAACAAGCGCCGAAAACTTTTTGACCAGGGTTGAAGAGGGGCGTTCGGTTTCAGGCCTCACTGATGAGGAGTTATTGATAGGGATTCCATTTATTTTGGAAAAATTACCCCTACAATGGTTCCGTTATAATTCTCATGCCTGGCCTACATGGCAAAATTTAAAAACTGCATTTTTAATGATGTATGGAGACATCAACTATCAATGGCGTCTTGAAGAACAAGTCGCCACTCGTTATCAGGGTCGTGATGAAAGGACCGCTAATTTTCTGACATATTTGCAGGGTTTGTTTCTGAAATTTCAACGCCCTGTTACCATGCAAGAACAGATGGACAGGGCCCATCGTAATCTCAGACCTGATTTTCAAAGGTCTATTCGCCGCTTCGAGTTTTCTGATTATAATCAGTTAACGCTACTTGCAGTTGAAGTGGAAAGAACGGCGAATTCAGATAAAGGGGAGCGACTACCGGTGGCAGCGCATCGAGCGAGGCCAATTCCTCTCTAGAATCATTAGTAAGTGCGTTGGTGAAGCTGGTGGATAAGCTGGGCACCAAGACCTGCTCACATGATAAGCCTAATTCGGGAAATGGTAACCCAGCCAAATTCAATAACAATAGACGCAGTGCCAACACAAATAAGGGCGAAACTCATAGTGAGAGGGGTTTGGCGCAGGCCTCAGCCAAGCCTGACTTCACAAGACGGATTTCACCTATGAATGGGAGGGTCCAAGTAAAAGCCGAACCACCTTGTTTCAATTGCGGTGGAGCTGATCACGGTTGGAGAACCTGTGAAACCCGATGGGCCAAGTTTGCCATAATTGTGGCAAGCACGGTCAAGTTAGACAGACTTGCGATTCAGATCATTGTCAGGGAAACCACTAAAGGAGGGCCGTCTCAGGGTCGACGTCACTCCTGTTAGCCCAAGGCAGACCCTTATTTCTGCTATTAGTGATATACCTGCTTCAACCCTTTCAAATTCGACTACTAAACCTAAATTGACTCAGAACTCATCCTCTGAAACTAAACCTGAATACATTCAGAACTCATCTTCTGAAACTAAACCTTAATTGACTCAGAAAATTTCTTCTGAAACTCAGCCTGATTTGACTTTCAATTACTTAGCTTCAACTCTTGAAGCGGGGAGGGAGACCTCCCCACCCTCAGTCGCTCAATTTAATTCGGGAACTCATGTTCCCACTCGTCTGTCAAAATTGCTCTCTCGTTCTAAATCATACCCATCTTTGAGTGCTGGACTTACCAAACTCTCAGATGTTCAGGGGACGAAGGGACGGATCAATAACAACGCTTCTGAAACTGCACCTGATCGTCTATCAGGGATTGGTACCAACTCGAGACCCTACGTCAGTATAACGATAGGGGGTACTGAAATCCCTTCATTGGTAGACACGGGTTCATCTAGGACTTATCTGGGGTCAGTAGGGTTACAGATACTCGGTTCCGGTGGTTATAAGATTGATTACTCGAAGGCGGGCGCTGTCATGATGGCTAACGGTACCATTGAAGGTATCATTGGCGAGGCATGCCTGCCGGCCACTTTTTCAGGAACCACCCATTCAATTAACTTTAAGATCATACCTGGCCTAACTGATACTTGCGTACTCGGCATGGATTTTGCCGAAAAGTTCGGTTTCGTTCTGGATTTGCGTGACAGGCAGTTGTGGCTGGCTGACGAGCCAATCATAAAATTTGCGTTTGGTTCCGCGGACGAGGATGAGATCGACACTTGTAAAGGCATTGCATTGCTGGATGAAGCGGAGAAAGTGAGGTTAGACCAGTTTTTGAAGGGTATTATAAAACCAAAACCCGATAAGTTACACGCCGCGAAATTCGTCGAGCATGTGATCGACACGCACGGGAATCCTCCTATTCGCCAGAGGAATCATCGTATGTTACCTAAAGTGTGTGACGCGTTAATCGCAGAAGCGAATATATTAATTGAGCAGGACTTGATTGAGCCTTCGAGTAGTGAGTGGTGCAGCCCGGTGGTAATGGCCCGTAAGCCGGACGGTAATTACCGTCTGTGTATAGATTTTGACGGGTTCATGAGGTGTCGAAGAAAGATGCGTATCCGATTCCGTTTATGGCGGAAATCTTGGACCGCTTAAATTCCGCTCGATACATCTCAACCCTAGATCTGAACAAGGCTTACCACCAGATCCCTCTAAGTGAAGATAGTCAGCCAATCACGGCTTTTACTATCCCAGGAAAAGGCTTGTACCAGTTCAAACGCATGCCGTTTGGTCTCACCGGGGCTCCAGCAACCTTTCAACAGTTCATGGATAAGGTCATCACTCCGGAAATGAGACCACACGTATTTGCATACCTCGACGACGTGATCGTCGTCGCTGAAACCTTTGACGAGCACTTGTACTGGTTGGAGCGCACCATTAAGCGTTTAAATGAAGCAGGACTGACGCTCAGCCCAGACAAGTGTAAATTCTGTCAAACGGAAGTAAGGTTTCTGGGATTCAAGGTGAACAAAGATGGGTTGTTAGTGGATGATGATAAGGTCCGCCCCATACTTGAATATCCTCAACCCAGAAACGTTAAACAAGTCAGACGTTTCATAGGGGCTATCTCATGGTATAGGCGGTTCATCAAGGACTACGCTAGAATCTGTGAGCCACTCACTCGTCTAACCAAGAAAAATTACAATTTCTTTTGGGGAGACGAGCAGGAAGAGGCATTCCAGACGCTAAAAACAGCCTTGGTGTCATCTCCGGTATTGGCGTACCCCGACTTCAATTTACCATTCTGCGTCCAAACGGACGCAAGTGATTTTGGTTTAGGGGTTGTAATCACCCAAATTCAAGACAAGCACGAGCGTGTGATCGCATACGCTAGTCGGGTGATGTCCAAGGCGGAGCGGAACTACTCGACAACCGAGAAAGAGTGCCTGGCCGTAGTATGGGCCATCAGAAAGTTTCGGTACTATCTCGAAGGGTACCACTTTTCAGTGGTGACGGATCACAGTAGCGTCCGATGGCTATACAATCTCAAAAACCCGACAGGGAGATTGGCGCGCTGGGCTTTGGATCTCCTTGAATATAGCTTCGAAATTTTCCATCGAAAGGGATCGATGCACCAAATGCCGGATGCACTATCCCGCATGTTCGAGGATGGAGAAATCGACCATATTGCGGCCATGATGCCTGTCGAGGATGAAACAATCCGCTGCTGGAAGACATCATCGAGGATTATGATGCTTGGAAACTGGTGGTTCCTAAGAACCTCCAGTCAAAACTGATACATGAAGTGCACTGCACGCCTGAAGCCGGCCATCTAGGTAGGGAGAAGACCTACCATCGTGCCGCAATTCGCTATTATTGGCCTGGCATGTTTAAAGACATCACGGCTTTCGTTAGAAATTGCGAAACATGCCAGCTCAATAAACCTGAGCAAGCCCAATCACGTGGGCTTATGACACAAAGAATAGTCCAGGAGCCATGGACAGTCGTGATATGAATACCTACTAGTATTCCAGGACTTATTCTCAAAATGGATCGAGTTGGCGCCGTTGAAAAAGGCCAATGCGGAAAGCATTTAATAATTTAATAATAACGCAGTGAACGACCTTGCTGTGGAGTTTGGTATCCACCGCTCGTTCACACCACTTTATCATCCTCAGGCTAATCCTGTGGAGAGAACAAATAGAGTTCTCAAGACTATGATCAGATCGTTCATGGACCAAGATCATAGAAATTGGGACCTCCACCTCAATGAGTTCCAATTTGCCTACAATACGGCACTTCATAGTACCAACCGAGTGACTCCGGCATTTTTAAATTTGGGTCGGGAGCCCGTCCGCGAAAAACTATTCGCAGTTTAAGGGAGGGGGAGGCCGAGTTGCCACCACCTGACCTTCAAGTCTGGACAACTCGGATGGCACGGTTAGAGCACTTAAGGGAACTGATGACCAAGTTCCAAGATCAGGCTTTCTTGAGACAAGCGAGATACTATGATAGGAATCATCGCGAACAACAGTTCAAGGTTGGCGATAAAGTCAAGAAGCCTAATCAAGTGTTATCCAAAAAAGGAACTCACGTGTCGGCCAAACTAGCCCCAAAGTTCACTGGCCCCTTCATTGTGGTAGAGGTAATCTCACCCAATATTTACAAGCTGGCGTCGCCAGAAGGAAGATTGGCGGGGCGGTATCACGCTTCCCAACTTCAAAGGTATGTCGAGGACCCTGAAGACGAACCGAGTAGACCGGAGGAACTGGCTGAAATCGACAGAATGCTATTGGAGATTCACGATTCGGACACCGAACTAGAGCATGTCGACGAGGAGGAGCTGGCGGAACTGGACAGGATGTTACTTGAAATCAGCGATTCGAAAGCTGAATAGGAGCGTCGTGAGGATGGAATCGAGGCCCGAGGGGATTCGGCACCCTCTATTGACTGGGGACGGGGAAATGTGGATCATCACCCGGACTCAGACTCGGGCGTGGGCCATCGCGTTGGACTCAGAACTCGCTCGTATTCGAAATAAGGACTCGGCGGTTAAACACAGTAGCTAGGCAAACTGCTACGCGTAGTAGGCTAAGAGAGATAACAACTCAAGGAGGGATTGAATCAGTTGCTAATGGACGCTACACTTACCTCTGTTTCAGTGGTCACGCATGACGAACTGGCCGCATGGCTTCGGGCCAGCTGTAGGGTGTCGACCGGGCCAGTGGCTCAACCGGGCGCAGCGCACTCCAACCGGACCACCGAAGTGTACCTGGCCCTCATAAAATCCGGAGGACAGGTCACAGTGGGAGACGTGCTCGTCTCCATCGAGCGTCGAAGACGGGGCCGGTCGGCCCCATCATCAGGGGATGCCGAGTATGACATCCCGCCGGAGGAGGGAGCCAGGGATTATGTTGCGGAGGTGCAGGCGGCCATCAACACCCAGGCCTTGGAAAGGCCGGAAGCCCTAGCGGGAAACCC
>CAKNYM010034085.1:0-16930 GCA_932195095.1 Andricus curvator
TATTACATGAAAATCGACGAATAAGTGAATTGACACGATTTCCAGGGCACATTTTGTCCGCTGGCACCCTTCTCCGCTCGCATATTTTTGGATTTTATTGTTGATTCTATTTAATTTCGTAACTGTATTTAATAATGTCAACTTTCCAGCTGTTGCATATTCTCAATATTACATGAAAATCGACGAATAAGTGAATTGACACGATTTCCGGGGCACATTTTGTCCGCTGGGACCCTTGTCCGCACGCGTATTTTTAGATTTTATTGTTGATTCTATTTCATTTCGTAACTATATTTAATAATGTCAACTTTCCAGCTGTTGCATATTCTCAATATTACATGAAAATCGACCAATAAGTGAATTGACACGATTCCCGGGGCACATTTTGTCCGCTGGGACCCTTGTCCGCACGCATATTTTTGGATTTTATTGTTGATTCTGTTTCATTTCGTAACTATATTTAATAATATCAACTTTCCAGCTGTTGCATATTCTCAATATTACATGAAAATCGACCGAAAAGTGAATTGACACGATTCCCGGGGCACATTTTGTCCGCTGGGACCCTTGTCCGCACGAATATTTTTGGATTTTATTGTTGATTCTATGTCATTACGTAACTATATTTAATAATATCAACTTTCCAGCTGTTGCATATTCTCAATATTACATGAAAATCGACCAATAAGTGAATTGGCACGATTCCCGGAGCACATTTTGTCCGCTGGGTCCCTTGTCCGCACGCATATATTTGGATTTTATTGTTGATTCTATTTCATTTCGTAACTGTATTTAATAATATCAACTTTCCAGCTGTTGCATATTCTCAATATTACTTTTTTATTTTAAAATTAAGATAGAACAGAAATCCATTTTATCATGAATAATTTTATGCAAAATGAGCATGAAAAAGATTCAAAATTAAAAAATAGATTTCTAGACCACCTCACTTTTCGGCTCATTAGAGACAAAAATAACCAATTGAAAAAAGAGGGAGAAAAGGAGAAAAAGTCAACCAAAAAAACCAACCTCTCACTTTTTCTTTTATCCGTCTTTTTTATACTACCAAGGAACCAACATGTTTCGGAGTCAATTTAAACTCCCTCATCAGGGATTATTTATAGGAAACTACAAGGTATGACAAAAATATATTATTATGCCAATTGGAAGAATCAGAAACATAATACCTGCCGATAAAAATAATATATATATATATATGTACACTCACATACACATATACAAACACAACACTAATCACTTTTCTTTAAAAAAGGATTAATTAATCAAAATTTTGCATTCATTAGTGAAAAATTGACAAAGGTATACAAACATTATTATTCATAATAAGATTAGAAAAGAATTTAAAATTTAAAGAAATATTTTAAATTAAAAAGAAGAAAGATGGTTATTACGACCTAAATATTATTAACCCCGACACTGATTAAAAAGATTTTTTGAAAGAAAACAGTCACGAAGAAAATCGACCAATAAGTGAATTGACACGATTTCCGGGCACATTTTGTCCGCTGGGACCCTTGTCCGCACGCATATTTTTGGATTTTATTGTTGATTCTATTTCATTTCGTAACTATATTTAATAATGTCAACTTTCCAGCTGTTGCATATTCTCAATATTACATGAAAATCGACCAATAAGTGAATTGACACGATTCCCGGGGCACATTTTGTCCGATTTGGCACTTTTGTTGTGATGGAAGAGTAATGTGGAAGTTTCTGTGCATATCTCGTAGATAATGTGTATCGAAATGGAAAGCAAAAAAGCATTGAAATTATTTTTTTGTGTGAAAAATTAACATTTTTCAAAAAAAAAAAACTTTTTTTTGCTCCCATTTTTTTTTAAGCAAAATTCGAAAAACTGAAAGTGCAAATATCTTTTATAAACATTATACTACAGTAATATGCAAAAAAAATTATGAAAAATTGAAAATTTGAAAAAATTAGTGCAACCGTCACCGGTAGACGTCTCTAACTTCAGCGCAATATGAAGACGAATGAGGATCTTCCATCGGTCCTAGAAGCGGTTGCGAAGGCTCTTGATGCTCCCTTCGCTAAAGATGACCTTATGAATGTTTATCGCATTCGTAAATCCCCAACATCAAATCCACTGCTCGCACCCATCATCGTTGCCAAGTTTAGCAGACAGTTGGTAAGAGATAAAATAATCGAGCAGAGGAAAAAAGTAAGAGACTTCTCTACGACCAATCTTGGATGGCCAGATAATGAGAAAAGTCTCATTTTTATTCGTGAGGCTTTGACGCCCTATAATCGGAGGATCTACGCTTCTGCATTGAATTTAAGGAGACAAAAGAAGATAAAATATCTTTTGGATTACCGTCACTGCTGCAATACGTAGAGCGATTCCAATAGCAATTAGGCTTTCTACGGTATGCTTATACACACAATGGTGTGATATTATTATTGTTTGGCTATTTGATGCTCGTTGATAAACATATTTTGAACATTTTTCAGTTTTTTATACCTTGTACACATGTATCTTCAGATAGCAAACATGATCTCCTATTTAAACTAGTAGCTTTTAATCTTGATACTGGTCTTTCTGAAAGTAATTGTATACTATTAGGCTTAATTGTGTACTTTGGATACCTTAAATATGCTAATTTCATCTCAATATTCACAGCTCTCCGGATATCGATTTACGAAATCATGTCCACTTTTGTTGAGAAATTGTCTAGGGTTCTACGACACTGTTTTCGATATTATTTATTATTCCGTTAATATCTTTTTTACTTGTATTCATTGCCGATATTCTAATTTGAATTGTACTTACTTAGTTTGGGTTGTGTTGATAATGGTTTTTTGTCTCAGTCAATTTTTACGTGTGCTGCGTGAGCTTCCCATTTTTGAATTGTTTTTCTATAAAATCTTTCTCTTAATATATCCATGGATACCTTAAGAATTTGCCATGTGAACGCCCAGTCTCTCTTGGCACATTTTCTAGAATTCAAACATTTTTTCAGCACATGTTCCTACCATATAATAGCTGTTTCTGAGTCCTGGTTAACTCCCAATATATCCTCTAGCCTTGTTGCAATTAACAACTATTCGCTCTTTCGAAGAGACAGAGACGAGAGAAGGGGTGGTGGAGTTTGTCTTTTTCTGCATGATAGTCTGAATGGGACTGTGGTTGGTGTATTTGTATTTGTATTTGTATTTATTCATGAAAAGTTCCTAGGGCTAAATAGCCCTATAAGGAACAGGTGATACATATGACAATTAAAAGGTGACGGCGATCGATTTGACAATTGAAATCAAAAATAGATATTAACAAAGGTTAAGAACTAAACTATAATACAAAAAATTGGATCCGGGATGTCAACAGAAGGTTACTATAAATATACATACGCAAATATACATACTTAAAAGTAAATACGCATTCAGACACATACTCATATATATTTTAATTATGAATTTAAGTGTTACCAATGTGTGATTTCGAGGGTGGGATTTGATGTGTTGAATAAGTGACTAAAAAGGAGTTTGCTAAAATGAAATTGTGAAGGTGCATTTCTAATGGTTATAGGTAGTTTGTTCCAAAGGCGAGCACCACGAATAACAAAGGACCTTTGCATTTTACACGTACGGTGTGGCTGAATTTTTAATACTGTTTTCCTTTCACGGAGTTTGGAATGTGTTGGTTGATCTTTGTCAGTGAAATGGAAGAGGTTGAGAAGATAGTGCGGAGCTCCATTACTGAATAGGCTATAAAGTAAATTACCCATAAAAAATTGTCTTCTTTTGGCGACGTTAAGGAGTCCTGCTCTTTCTCTATACTGAGTAATATGTTCACTTTTGGGGATGTTATAGATGAACCTAATGCAAGCATTAAGCGTACGCTCAAGCTTGGCATTTAGCTCGTCAGTAATATCGTCATATACCACACAGCCATAGTCAAAGAAAGGAAGGATCAGGCTTTTGACTAGGAGGATACGCGTTGAAGTAGGAAGTGATTCCTTATTCCTGTTAAGCTGTTGGAGGACTCTAAAGGTTTTCCTTGAGATATCCGCAACGTGTTCATTCCATGTAAGAGAGCGATTAAGAATATAGCCCAGATCTTTCACAGAATCCACAAAGGGGATGATACGCCCATCGATCAAGAGAGGAGGCAAGGTTGCAATTGTTGCAAGTGAAGGAGAGGCAGAGGGTCCTATGATTATAGACTTAGTTTTAGCAGGGTTAAGAGTGAGACCGTTTGTCAAGGCCCACTGCATCACCAAATCAATATCCTCCTGTACCCTTTGAAGTAAGCTCTTAAGAGTGGCAATAGGCCCGGAGAGGTAAAGCTTGAAATCATCAGCATATTTGTGATAGTTGCACTGTCGAAGTTAACTACCAAGTTCAGATGTATAAATATTAAATAGAGTAGGTGCAAGCGTGGAACCTTGAGGGACACCACTCTTAACCTCCCCACAGTCAGAACGCTCGCCATTGCTAATTTGTACTCTTTCAGAACGATTACTAAGATAGGATTCAAACCATTTCACAGCCATATTTGAGAGGTGAAGTGATTTGAGCCTAGACAATAGTAAATTATGGTTAACTGTATCAAACGCCTTAGAAAAGTCAAAAAGGACAACAACCGTTATTTCCCTTCTATCGATTGCCAGTTTAAGATCAGAAGTTACTTTAAGTGCAGCTGTAAGAGTACTATGCCTAGCACGAAACCCAGATTGCATTGGGTCCATTAAATTGTTAGTTTCAATATGTGCTGTAAGTTGCTGATGGACAATGCGTTCGAAAGGTTTAGACAAGGCACAGAGGATGGATATCGGGCGGAAATCTTTGGGAGAGGTAGGGTTAGAAATTTTAGGAACAGGGCGAATGATCGCCTCTTTCCAAGTATCAGGAAATATTCCCACCTGTAGAGATGCATTATAGATATGCAAGAGAATAGGACAAATGACTGGTAAACCTAAGCGAATCATTTTAATTGAAATACCATCAGAACCTTGAGCATTTGATATAACCTCTAAGAGATTTTTAATTAGGGTTTCTTGCGATATGTCAGAAAAGAATAATTTAGTATCATCAAAGGTAGAGGGAACTGCGAAAGAGGAAGAAGTGCAATTTGCCAGGAGTGTGGGTTTTGTAGTGAAGGCTGTTAAAAGATCTGCGGGTGAAAAATTGTTATCAGGAGCCAAGTGTTTTGGAGGAATAAGTCCAAGTCGCCTTAAGAGAAACCAGATGTTTTCATTTTTATTCCTGTTTTTAATAGAATTGTAATTATATTGATTGTATGAATCCCTGATTTTGGTTTGAACTAAGTTTCTCAGTTTACGAAATTCGGCTTGAATAATACTATTTTTGTTCTTTTAGCCAATCTACGTTTTTTCTCTCTTTCTTTCATCAAGTCTTTGATATAAGATGTAATCCAAGGAGTGGACTTCTTTTTTGCTTTAAGGGTATGAAGAGGCGCAAATTTGTCAAAAGCTAATGATAAAAATTTTGTTAGATAAATAACCTTTCTATTTATATCTTTTTCAATACAAATTTTTTTCCAATCATAAGTGGAGAGGTGTTCCAGAAATTCGGCTTCATTTATATTTTTGAGATTGCGTATAGACAGAGGGGATATACTAGAGGAAGGATCAAAGGAGAACTGGTATTGTATGCTGATAAGGTCGTGGTTTGAAAGAAATGAGATTGAGTGTTGAGTAGAAGAAAATACCTTGTCTAGATCATCAACAATCATCATGTCAATCCATGTACTAGAATGATCGGTGTGGTGCGTGGTATTATGTGGAACTATAGATAATCCGGCGGAGAACACTACTGATTTTAAATAGTTAGTTAAATTGTTAGTGGCATTAAGATTTGTGTTCAAGTCACCAGTAAGTACAATGTTATTATAATTTGGTATGAGGTCAAAAATATCAGTCTCAAGTTCCCTACAGTAGGAGGCATTAGGAGGTTTGTAAATCACACCCACCAACATGCTGTCATGAGACGAAGATACCTTGATAAAGAGGTATTCAGCAATAGGGTAATTGGCAAGAGGACTCACTCCAACCTGTACACCCCTTAAGCTGTCATGAATGTAGAGACAGACCCCACCCCCTCTTCTCTCATCTCTATCTCTGCGGAAAAGTGTGTAATGATCAAGTGCTATGAGGCTAAATGGAATGTTAGGCGTAAGCCAGGTCTCAGACACGGCTATGATATGGTAGGAACAGGACATAAAATGATGTTTGAATTCGTGGAAATGGGCAGGTAAAGACTGAGCGTTAACGTGACAAATATTTAAGGTTTCCATTTTGACAGTGATAAAAAACGTTCAAGTATAGTTAAATATAGAAGGGTGTGATATGTGTTAACCAACAAAATCCAGTTCACATGATTACAGATGAAAACAGGGAATAAGGCACATATAAAGATAAAAATTATAAAAGCAATAAACATTATATAGTTAACATGCCAATTATTTAAGATATCCATTGAAAATGTAAAATGGTAAGTTTTAAGTTACAGGTTACCTGAAAGAATGGTAGCACATAGGAAAAGATAGTAGTAATAGAAATAACATGATCAATAACCAACAGAGCCCAAATTAAGTAATTACAAATAGGGTTAAGCAGAGTCAAATAGTTGCTGAAGTGACAGTGTAGATATAAATCTAAAAGAATCGTCAGTGGTACTGATGCACGAAAATTTAAGTATGCCGTAAAAGGATAAAACTCCGAAATAGAGCGAGAAACAATCTTAGCATTTTCTATAGAATCTCGTGCAGTCGATACAATAATAGATCTTTCAGGTAAAAAATGAAACACAATATAGTCAAGATTACTTTGATTTAACAGATGTTTTTGTAGAAGATAATAAATTCCATTAGAACGGTTAGAATAACTGAGAAACCTTTGTGTTATTAAATTCAAGTTTTTAATTGACAAAATTATTGAGTATGGTAAATGAGTTGGAAATTGGTCCAATTGGCAAGTTATGTTATATTTACCGACATATATACTTAGGATGATACTAGGAAGCAGTAGTTGCTATTTAAGTCCCTCGACGGTCTGCAAATTAGCCAGGTAAATTCGCGGAGATCCATCCTCTCTGCGACAAAAAATTTTTCCGCCCGCAATCCAAAGATATTTGATAATTTTTCTCTTCTGAGACCCAAGGCAATGGCGTAAATTTTCCGGTTCAAAGGTGAAAGGGCCTCACGTAGATAAACAGGGTGTTTATCTTTGCTCGGCCACCCGAGGTTTTCAGTAGAGAAGTCTCTAAAGACCTTACGCCTCTCAATGAATTTATCTCGCAGTTGTTGATTGCCGAGTTTCGCGACAATGATGGGCGGGTTAGAGGATTTTGTGAGCGCAGGTGCCTTTATAATTCGATATATTTTGACCACATCTTCCCTCATAAAGGGAACGTCAAGAGCCTTAGCTATCGAGTCGATGTTCGTAAAAAGGTCTTCATTGGGTTTCATAGGGAAATTATGAATTTCCAAAGTCGTTTGAAGGGCCGCCTGCTCGCTTACGTTAAGTGCATGCTCAAGAGTAACCACTTTTAATTTTAAATCATTGGCATCCTTTTTAATTTTGGTTATAGCATCCTTTTCAATTTCTGAGCCAGCTTCGAGCACAGAAATTCGATTTGAGTTATCAGCAATGTCAGATTTCATAGTTTGAATGGAGGTTAGAAGATTATCATTGAACGCTTGCTGCTTATTTTCAAATTCAGTGATCCTGGAAAGAATCTCCTGGGACTGCGCAAGCGCATCCTTTTGTCCTTCCAAGACAGCATTTCTGATCATAGCAGCAAGATCAGGCTGGTTGGTGGTAGCGGTTGCTACCGAGGGGGCAGGAGCGTGAGGGGAAGACGTACCGTCTGCGTTGCGAATATTAGTTGCAGGTTTCCCAGACGAGCTACCATCGGCTGCCGTAGAGATGTCGCTGATGCTTTGCCCTTTGCATTTTATGCAGAAGAAATCTGCCTGACCCTTCTTGAGTTTATCAAAGTTTTTTTTCGAAATATTAAAATTCGTGCAGGCCAGATGGGTCAAAACACCACACTTTAAACAAACAAGCACCTCAGGTCCTCCTCTGGAAATCACTTCCTTGCACTCTGGACACGCACCCATTGCTCTAATTGTTCAATGACAGTTATTGGTAAAACCAATAAAAAAATAAGAAACCAGCAGTTTAGAAAAAAAAAACAACTTGCTCAGACGCACCAGAAACACACAAAGTCACTACTTGCAAACTTTTATTTGAAAAAAGAGCAAGAAAAGCACTCGAAAATACAATACTCCGGAGAGCAGCAAATCGACACGTCCGCTCCGACCACCGTTACCAATACGTAGCTTACCCCACGACTGAATTTCTCTTTGTTGAAGTTAAGTCAACTTCTGATAGTGTTTTAGTGGGAGTAGTTTATAAACCACCCAATGCCTCCTATGGCACAGAGCTTGAATCGGTAATTTTTTCATTTATTCCTAACTTTAGTAACATTATCCTTACTGGAGATTTTAACACTAACCTAAATCTCACTTCCAATCATTCTAAATATCTAACATCTTTGGTACACTCTTCGGGACTCTCGATTGTACCTCATGATTCTACTCACCATACTGAACGTTCCAGTACTCGTATTGACCTAATGATTGTAGACGATATGGATAAGGTTGTTTCCTACGAACAACATGCTATCCCTTTTCTTTCTAACCACAACTTGATTAACATTACCTTTGAATTTTCCTATAGTCTAAATTCAAAACCAAACTAAAGACTTGTGCGGAATCTCTCTAAAATTGATGAACATACATTCCACGAACATCTAATGACGTCCGATTGGGAAAAAATATTACTAGATACAGATATAAATAATAAAATCGACGATCTGACTAATTACCTAGTCTTCGCATTCAATAAATTTTCTCCGCTACACGTTCCTAAAAACTTTAATAAAGCTGCCCCCTGGATCACATCCGAAATTAAAAATCTGATGAGGGTACGTGATGGCAAGCGCCGACTTGCAAAAAGAACAAAAGGCACGAACCTATAGATAGTAATTTTCCGCCTGATGACCTTTTAAAAACTTTTTTTAAATTCCCAGTTCCAGACTTATCATCATCATCATCTTACACTACCCCTCTTAATTCAAAATTTAATGACTCTGACTTCTTTTTCGATGACATCACACCTGAAATACTTTTGGAAAAAACACTTGAAATCAAATGCCATTGGAACTGATGGAATATCAATAAAAATTATTAAACTTGCCCTTCCAATTATCTTTCCTATTCTATTGCATATCCATAATGCTTCCCTTCAGGTCGGTATCTTCCCAGATATCTGGAAAAAGGCTGTTATATGCCCAATTCCTAAAATTTCTAAACCTACTTCCCCGAAAGACTTCCGGCCAATTTCTATTTTATGTGCACTGTCTAAACCACTTGAAAAAATTGTTCACCTACAACTTTCTAAATTTCTCGAATTATCTAAGGCCATTGACCCGATGCAATCAGGTTTTCGGGCAAAACATAGCACTCTTACTGCTTCCCTTAAAGTAACGACGGATCTCAAATTAGCAATGGATAATAGGGAGATCACGATTGTTGTTCTGTTGCATTTTTCGAAGGCTTTTGATATGGTCAATCATAAGTTACTCCTACAAAAGTTAAAATCCTTTAATTTGTCAAACTCTGTTATCAAGTGGTTTTAATCCTATTTTAATAATCGGTCTCACAGAATTATTAATAGTAGTGGTGAGCTTTCTGACTGGTGGGAAGTCAAGAGTGGGGTTCCACAGGGCTCTATTCTGGCACCCCTCCTCTTCAATTTGTTCACTTCTGACCTTGGAAGTGAACTTCAACATTGCAAATACCACAAATATGCTGATGATTTCAAAATCTACTTATCGGGACCAATATCTTCATTAAGTAGATTACTTGTTCTAGTCCAAGAGGATATCGATCGCGTTATCCTCTGGGCCTGGAAGAATGGACTTACTCTTAACCCGGGCAAAACTCTGTTGTTGGACCTACTTCATCTCCGTCGCTTGAAACCACGAAGTAATAGTAAGGAGAAACCACGCTAATGCATTTGCGGCGGTAAAGCATGGCAACTTTTTCGGAATAGATGGGGGGGGGGCTTTCCTAATGTGTGAGTGAAATATCTGCGATAGCGGAGAGATCGAGAGTGCCGAGTGTCATGGCGGTCAGTCAAACCCGAGGCAAAGCAAATTTTGTTTACGTGCCGTGATGAAATTCGAGTGTAATATTAAGATTATATTTATAATGATTTGTAGAAAAAAGGTGGCTGCCATTACATTTTGCTTTAATCAATTATTATAAAAGCAGCTGAGATGCATAAAGCAAGGTTTTTTTGAATTATTTTGTAGGAATGAAATAAAATATTATATTTTCTATGAATATCCATGGTTTTTTCCAAGAAATTACAATTTTATTATTTTTAATGATAAAATATGACAGATTAATATAAAAGCAGATTCAGGGTAAGTGTAATAACTGTTTCTTGTTTTTCTTTTTTAATTAAAGAAGCCTCGGTGGCTCAGACGATTGCGCGTCAGGCTTCCGTGCAGGAGGACTGGGGTTCGATCCCTGAGCCGGTACCAATGGAAATTTTTCTATGTACTTCTACCGAGGCTTCGGTGGTTCGGAACCCACCTTAAACTGTAGGTGCCCTCAGAACTCGAAAATGAGTCAGCGTTCTTCTTGCGTTTGGGGACTCCTATAGGAGGCACCACGCTCGATGGTCGCTGGCCGATTTCGAGTAATGAACACACACACACATACACTTACATAACACACCAGGACAGTGCTTCGAATCTGTGCATCTACCTGATGACCTCAGAGGGATCGCTCCGTACACCCTAGCCTGCTAGGGAGGCTGCCGAATGGCAGAGTGGGTGAGGATCACTTTGCCTGATCAACAAAGGAGGACGTCATTTACTGTGCGATAGGTATGCCTGGCACCTGAGAGGTATAATCTCAGAACGTTGATAACAACGAAAACCCACCGAGATCCAAAAAACACTCGGCGAAGGATGACCGGATTCGTAGTACTGCCTTGAGAATAAACACGGGTATGGAACAATAGGCTTTATAGCTTGAGCGCCAGGGTTGGGACCTCCCGGACCCCCCCGCCTACATTACAACTATCAACTATCAACTTTTTAATTAAGAAATACAAATATCTGTCAGCAATTTGAGGTTTTGATCATTGTAATCAACCATATTTAAGAGTGTTTACTTCATCATCTTTAAAATTGTAGAGTTTTCAATTGTAACTCTTGATAATGGTAGAAATTTGAATTGTCGATCATTAAAAGTGAAGGGGTTTTAATCTTGAAAATTTTCAATTGAAAATTATGCGCGTTTTCAGTTTTAAAATGCAAAATTATGCAATTTTGATGCTTTACATTCGACTTTCCGTCAATTTGGAAGATTTAGAATTGAAAGCTTGACTTTAGTTCTTCAAAATCATTAACATTCAAGGACTTTTATTTATACATGTTTATAATTGAACATTTTTTATTTGCAGCTCTTCAAATTGTAGAACTTTCCATTATAAATTTTTAAAATTCGAGAGTTTTTAATGTTGACCATTAACAATTTCAAAATATGCGATTTCAAGTTTTACAATGAAAAATTCTTTAATTTTGATGCTTTATATTTGAAATTTCTTACATTTAGAAGATTCAGAATTAAAAAGTCGACTTTTAATTTTGAAAATTTTCATTTATGTCTCTTTGAAATTGAAGGGTTGTCAATTATAACTTCTAAAAAATGTACAACTTTCAATTGTAAATATTTTAAAGTGGAGAATTTTTAATTTGGACATTTTACAATTAAAAATTATGCGAGTTTTAAGATTCACAATTATTTTCGCGCTTTCAATTCGAGGTTGGTCAAAGAAGTTAATGAACATTATTTTTGCAATCAAAGTACATGATAATAATTGTTATAGAATATTTTTATAAATAGGCTGTTTTGTAAATATCACTGGAACCTTAATTTAATATTCACATTTTTTAAATTACATGAATTTGATAACATTTTCATTTCAAAGTGTTTCCTCATTCAAATTTACTGCTGAAATAGGTGGTAACTTTTTCGGCTCTTGGCGAGAGTACTTCGTGCATCTTCGTAGCTCTCGCAGATATTTCACTCAAAGGTCTCGAAATCTATTCCGAAAAAGTTGCCATGCTTTCGTAGTACACAGTTTCTTCTCCTTACTATTACTTCGTGCTTGAAACGCTGGCATCATTTCCATCCCTCCGTATCGAGAATCTTACTATCCCTTTTTCGGAAGTGGTTAAAGATCTGGGATATTTCCATAACCGTACCTTGTCCTGGAAGGAACAGGTACAGAGTATCTCAAGGAAAACATACAGCATTCTACAACAACTATATAGGAATAAGGACTCTTTACCCACCCCTACTCGGATACTTTTCGTTAAGAGTTTAATCTTGCCCCATTTTGACTATGGTTGTTTAGTATATGATGATTTGACCGACGATTTAAATTTAAAGCTTGAACGTGCGTTAAATGCCTGTGTCCGTTTTATCTACAATTTGCCTAACTACGAACACAACTCCATACAGACTGAAGGCTGGTCTGCTTAATGTTGCCGAGAGAAGACAATTCTTTATGGGTAATTTGCTCTACAGTCTTTTTCAGAACAAAGCTCCTGAGTATATCTATTCAACCTATTCCAATTTGTAGACAGATACCTTCCAGCACATTCTAAGCTTCGTAAAAGACATAAAATCCTTAAGATTCCTTTTCACAGAACATGTCAGCTTCAAAGATCATTTATAGTAAGGAGTGCCCGGTTATGGAATAAAGTACCATACGATATTAGAAATGCATCTTCCCTGTATCATTTTAAGAATGTCTTTTTCAAATATTTGTACAATACTCCTAACCCAACTCTTGAAATTACTAGGGTGACCAGATGCCCAAGTGGAAAAAGGAGGACATAACCTCGCCACCCCCCAAAATAAGACCAAAATTAAATTTTTTTTTTGATTATCAATTTTTTAAATGTTTATTTGCTGACACATGCAATGAAATATAATTAATACATTCAATTACTTATTGAAATTAGCATATTTTCCAGAACATTTTATGAGAAAAAGGTAAATTTTGTCTTTTGACCAAAAAGGAGGACATTTTATGGGTTTTCCAAAGTTTAGGAGGACAGGAGGACAAGCAAGCGAAAAGTAGGACATGTCCTCCTAAATGAGGACGTCTGGTCACCCTAGAAATTACTCACTGGTAAACTCTCATATTTAGTTCTTGAACATTTCAACTTCGAATTTCCTTTTGTTTTCATTACTTTTGCAAAGTATTTCTTTTACACACAGTTTTTCCCTCTTTATTTCTACCTTAACATGCACAAGAGCTACCAATTAATCACCTAATGTTGATTACTACGTATTAATCTCATACCTAATTTGATACGTATTCTTAGGTCGACTCTATTTATTTATTTTATTTAGTTTATAAATTAGATTATAAGATTAATCAAGTATTCTGCCGATCAGTGCTTGCACAAATTTGTAAGGACTATTTAGCTATTATATTATTACTATTTAGCCCTAGGGACTTTTCTTGAATAAATACAAATATCTTCGTAAAAAACAATGTTTTCCCTCTAAGTATGTCTGAAAATTACTTCATAGTTTTCAAAACCTATATAATGAAGTAATTATAATTATTAATTATTATCAAAAAGGTATTATCAAAATAAAGTTTAGTACCATGCATTTGGTCAATTAATTTTCGCTCAGCAATCGACGCAGTGAAGTCAGCTGATGAATAATAGTGCTTTCACACCTCTGCCTGCCTGCCTGGGGCAGGCAGAAAAGTTTTAAGAGTAAGAGAGATAGAGTGTATTTTTTCGCTCTCTATCTCTCTTACTCTTACAACTTTTCTGCCTGCCCCGGGAGGGCAGGCAGAGGTGTGAAAGCACCATAAGTGAAAATACTTAATAAACTTCTTCATCCAAGTTTGCGGTAAATTTGCCTAGAAATTTAGTTAAAGATCAACTAAACGTCGATTGTTTTTGTGTATTGAGAATATAATAAGTGAATAGATTCATGGAGAATTTACGAGTATGATTGAAAGTGAACATAACCTCAAATTTCAACTATTTAGCAGCACCGTGCCACTCAAAGCTAAAAGTGGGATGACTCTTGACCGGAGAAAATTAGTACTTAATATGGGCGCGTGGGACGCTGTTTAGCTATTGGGCCGACTTGCTGCAAAATGCATGGTGAAAATGAGAAAAGTGATATTTTTCAACAGTTCTACTGTGCTTTTATTCGTTTCTTTTGCCGAAAATATAAACATAAATAGTTTTCTAATCTCATGAGGAAAAATAAATGATAAAATAGTATGAAGATTTGGAAATAAATGCGATTGAAGAAAATGAAAAGAGCGGGAAATTGAAAAAAAAATTATTAAAATAATTTGTAAAAATGTAAATATTGTTAATGTTATTCTTTTCGTTATGAAATTTAAACGTGATTGGTTGTTTGTTACAAAAAAAAACTTTTATATTTTAATAGCACAATAAATAATACTAACAATATTTAAATTTTTAGAACTTATTTTTTTTAAATTTCCGCCATTTTAAATTTATTTCATCTAATTTATTTTCAAATTTGTACACTATTTAGCAAGTCGGCCCTAGAAGTAAACAGCGCCTTCACTTCGCCTGGTCGCCGCGGTCAACTCTCATCCTACTTTTTCTTTACAGGCCAATAGGAAAACTACTTTACAATAGGAAAACTGACCTGTCCTCTTCCGAGTACTTAAGGGTGTTGGATAGATCCTACTTGGAATTTTTTTTCTCTAGGTACGGCACTGACTCCATATATATTTTTTCCCAAGCATTTGAGAACGAAAGAAAGAAAACTTGTCAAATATCCGGGGTTTTGCGAGATCCTGGGATCAACAAAATTCATAGGAATGAAGCCTTTTGCTGAGGCAATCATTATTTCCACGGAAATTATAAATTTTGCGAAAGGGAGAAATCTGCGGATAGCAGAAGACAGCATTTGAACGGCGAGAACCGTCGCGAAATGGAGAGAAATGTAGAATAAAATTGAGATGTCCTGTGTATGTGAAGGCCATAAGACATTAGACTGCAGTAGTAAGCAGCAAAGCAAACGCGGCATATGGACCATCTGTCAAATTCGCGCTGCAATGCTCTGAAGTCCGCGCCGATTTCGCGAGTGGCAATGTGTGTTGCGGACTTCAGAGCATTGCAGCGCGAATTTGAGAGATGGTCCATATGCCGCGTTTGCTTTTCTGCTTACTACTACAGTCTAATGTCTTATGGCCTTCACATACACAGGACATCTCAATTTTATTCTACATTTCTCTCCATTTCGCGACGTATTTCGAAAAATTTAGGTTCGCCACCATCAAGTTTTGGGTCTTCGAATATTGCAGGACCTCCGAAAATGCTTCTGTGATGTCAGAATTGTGAGTAAAAAAATAAATTTGCGAACGGTTCTCGCCGTTCAAATGCTGTCTTCTGCTATCCGCAGATTTCTTCCTTTCGCAAAATTTATAATTTCCGTGGAAATAATGATTGCCTCCCCTTCTAGAAATAATCGATTGGACACGATTCATAACGATTAAGAGTGATCAAAAGTTGAATCGTTTTAAATTGTTGCTAATTGTGTCAATTGTTTCCAGTCGGGTTGAATTGAGTAAATGCACTTGCCTGCAGTGCGCCCTCTGCAGTTTTCGTTTGTAACACACATGACGCGCACGTGTTTATAGGTTGGAAATTAAATTTTTAACAATTCAACAAAAATTTCAAGTTCAAAAAATAAAATGTTTGTTCAGGCGGTCTACTGAATGAAGAGTCGAAATTATGTGGGCTAACGGTACGTAAAAATCATGCCATCTAAGGATGTGACAGTGATATAGTGTCTTCATCAAGTAGGCAGTAGTAGTTTGATTTAGCGTGTATATTATTGTAAAACGTTTATTTACCTCTTTTTAAATTCATATTGTTGACATTTTTTGTTTGAAAGCGTAAAAAACCGCTTGTAAATAATTATCGCAATATCAAAATGCTGTAGTGACAACTTAACCTCTGATTCACAATAATAGATACCCAATTGAAAACGATTGAAATCATTAGAACGTACAATGGCGCAAATATTTTGAAACTCGGACTAAATAAAGTGTAGGTAACTCATTAAATTCTTTTAATTTTTAGTAGAAAAACTTATCCAATCTTTTTAAATGTCTTGCAGCATAACAATTTTGAATTTATAAATAAGTTTGATTTGAAATTCTCGAAAATTTCTAGTTTAAATATTTAAAATACTCAATTTTGAATATTACAAATAATTTGGTTTGCAATGCCTAATCTTAAAATCTTTGAATTTTAAAGGTTTCAAATTTTTTATTTTATAGTATTAGATTGTTCAGAATGCTTTATGTAATTAAAAATTCAAATAAATTAACAATAATTGACAGAAATGGACTTGGAGATTTAACTATTTAAAAACTGTTACAGATTAAACTATTTTTAAATTTAAACATTAAAAATTGTAGTATTTACAGGTGAAATAGTTCAAAATTGTATTAAATACATGCAGGAATCATCGCAACAACTGGTTTTCCTTCCCCGAGCACAGACATTTTCAAGGGTGGCGATTCGGCGGACGATTTCAAATTCCCGGTCAAGTTGTTCAATTTTCCCAGTCAACTAAAAGTAACATATTCATATTTGCCGCAAAACGCAAACATTTATTTTAATTCATGACGTTCATTCTGAACATCCTTTAACACAAAAAGCAGAACATTGCAAAATAAATAATTTTTTTAAAAATACTTAAATTTTCGACTAAAAATATCAATTTTTTACAAAAAAAAAATGAAATAGTTAAACTTTT
>CAKNYM010034092.1:0-15725 GCA_932195095.1 Andricus curvator
CTAAATATTTTCCCAATTTGAAATATTTTAAAGTGGAACCTTTGATTGCGTCATAAAGATTAGGGCTCGGTGAAATTCGTGAAAAAATTTCTTGGAGTGTCTTGGGAGGGAAGTTTGATAAGATTAAGGGATGGAATAAGTTGTTTGTAGCAAAAATTAAAGTTTCTGTGAGCTGTTCTGCAATTTCGATATAGTTGTCAATTACCTTTTCCATTGAAATTAAGTTTTCCGTTACATAGGTACTGTACATATTCGTATTTATATTAGGATTTTCACTTGTCCATTCATTATAAGGTAAAATGTTACTATTAATGTAGTTTGTTTTGAATTTTTCCTTTAAAAATGAATTTTTTGCGATATAAATGTACTTTTCTTTCCATTGAAAAGTTTTATTTCCCATAATTTCCATTTTTTTTATTGTTGTATGAATCTGATGAATTGCTTCGCTTGAGTCTTGCAGATTCATTGTGGAATTGAAATTGAATGTGCTATTAAAAAAAATGTTCAATTTGTTCTTAATCTTCACGACTTTTTCTTGTTGATATTTAATTTTTATTCTTGCTTGATTTTTATTGCAATTATGTATGTACTGTTTACAAGGTGGTAACGAGTGCTTGAAGCTTTCTATTAAATCGGATTCGAATTTTAAAATATCTTCTATATCGAAGTAAGATACTAGATAAACTTCGTTAGAGACGACTTTAATTTTTGCTAATGTTTCGAAATAGATGCCTGGTGTATGGCTAAAAGGGTAATTCTGAAAGGATGCGCGTACAACTGAAAATAGAAATAATACTATCAAGGTTTGGAAACTTCCTTTGATGTAAGTTTTTGCCATGGTGCTTCTCGCTTTCTGAATCCTAAAACAGAAAGTTTTATTAGTATTTGATTATAAATTAATAAAAGGTAGAAAGAATATAATATAATACTTTTATAGTTAATTCATGCAGGGTGATTGTAAAGAGGGGAAGAGGAAAAGAAATTTAATTCGTGGTACATTCTAGTACTCGTACTCTTTTATCATTGTTACTGGGTATATTTTTTGTTTTATACTTTATTATAATGGTTCGAGGGTCTGTTTTTACAAAAATGACATTTTTTAAAACTTTTGCTTGTTTCAACGTGTTTTCCCCTATTTTTATTAATTGTCTCACGCCAGTTATTGGGTTCTATGATTTGATATTTTGTGTTATTAAGAGTTGGTTGTTTAATGAGTTCAGCATAAGAGGTAGAGGCACCTGCGTTAATTACTTTTGTAATATCCTCTTTTTGTTGAGGCTTGCTACTAGTTTTATATTTTCTTCGGGTAGGATTTTGTCTCATAATTTTTTCTGTGCTTCCTTCTTGGATAAATGAAGGCAAAAAGGTGCTAGTAGCATTTTTTATAAAGTTGAGTTCTTTGAGTGAATTATTGATTGATTCAACAGAGGATGTTGTGTGTTTCCCGGTAATATATAGGGTTGATAGTATTTTTAAGGCCGCATAAGCTTTAGCTACTATGAGGCTGTCCGACACACCGGTCTGCTTAATATCTCCTACGGTACATATTATCACCCAGGTTATCTCTCTATCTGACGTTTTAATTTGCATGGTTGCATATTTCGGTAAAGGAAGTTTTCTTTCTGTGCAGAACTCTCGTAATTTTTCCAAAATATTTATTCCAAACGGGGTGTTCTTAAAATTTCGAGTTGAATTAGTATTTTCTGTTAAAATCGAAACTAAATTATCTATTGCTGTTTTAATAGCTAAGTATCTGTCGTATGCTGCACTTAGTAGTAGGAATTTTTTATACTTAATTTCGACTGAATAGTAAAAATTTCCTGCTGGTCCGCGATGTAAGTTTGTACTAAGGGTAGGAATAGGTTCTCCCTTTTCTTGAAGTATATCTTTTAGCAGGGTCATAAAAGTTTCAGCCGTCATGATGATATGTGGGTTTTTATAAATGGAAAGAGTTGTTTTGATATGTTGAGATTTTTTGTAATTCTGTATTTGGGTAGAGTTGTATATTTACGTCTTTATCCTTATTACCTGAGATTTCGTCACCAGTGTCTCTGTTCCTGTAACCTGGACTCTCGTCGCTAGTCTGTCTGTTCCTGTTACTGGGATGCTCGTCGCCAGTGTCTCTAGCTTGGTCGAGAAGTTTATTATTTTCCTGTGGGGCCGATGGCCTTATTTCTGATGGAGTATCTTTGGGCGGTGGTTTGTTTGTTCCTAAATGCAGTAATAGATTAGTGGCTGAATCCCAAAGTGCTCCTATAAGATGGAAAGACCATCCAAATACGTCGTGTAATGCGTAACCGTGTATAAAGGTGCCTGCGATAAATTTGATTAATTTAAGTATTATTATTACTCCAATCAATCCTGCACTTGCAGTCCCAAAACTAGTAAAGATTGTCCAAAACTTTGCCCATGCAGATTCGGCTATTTTATTTATTGAGTCTTCATCTAAGATGTTTGAAAATGAAAAGCCATGGTTTGTAACTTGTTGGCCCCTTATGCCACGAGCTAGGGTATTTAATATTATCGGTCTTTCGGCTGGGAGCATGATGTGTTCACGAAGCTTTTCTAGATCTCTTTGAGAATATATCCCACTGGTAGCTAGAGATGAAGGGTTTGTATACTTCCATGTTTCTTTTGTTTCTGGCTTTACTATAATGGGATCTATTGCTGGGACTAAGTTTGGTAGCCTTTGAAACCACTTCTTTCCTAATTGGTACATGGATGGTAGTAATGGATTACAATCTATTTGAGTGCTTACTGATGTTAAAACGTGTGTGTGGGGAGTTAAAAAATATGTTTTATTTCCCTTAAGTACGGGGAGTTGTAAATAACACTCGTTTGTTTTTCTGTGTATTACTTCTACGGGTACGCATTTTACTATATGCACTACCTCGCCTGCTAAAATTGACATATAACCTGGTCCTTTCATTAAATGGAATGCAAATTCGTCAGGTGCCTGAGTGGCTAAAGTTAAGGAATTTTTGATAACTTGTTGTTCCAATTGGCAACGTTGTGTCAAAACGTCACGATAGAGTCCTAGTACTTCGGTTTTAATATGTCTCTCTACATAAACAAATTTTGAGTTTACATATGTGAATATGTCCATATTTTGGATAAGAGGTTTTTTATTTTCCAAGAGTGTGTTTCCTGGTCTAGTTTCTAGAATAAGTAACTTCGGGTGCTCTGTTCGAATAAAAATGAAATGACAAACCGCGTCTCTTCCCTTTTCTGCCAATACAAAGGTTATATCCTCAGTTGTTAGGGAATACAATATTTCCGAATTTTGGGTGCTGTTATCGATTGTTCTGTTCGCCATACCTTCGTATAAGACTTCATATTTTTTAAAGTTGCATACATCGTCTGGTAATGCGTTCCAAAATGTTTGTCCACCTTAGCTTGAACTACAACGTTATACCAGGTGCCGAAAGGGTCTGAGAACTGGGTACCTGAACAATACCCATTTGGCTGCAAATCACCTGCCAATAGTACTGTATGATGTGAGGTTGTATTAAGTGATAATTTTGATAACTGTGCTGTAGAGGTTATCATGAACGTTCTTGTTAAATGCATTTTCTCACATTCATCCCGAGTAACTTCGTGTATATACTGACTCATACCATTACTTACTGCAGAAGTATGAGAGTACATACCGCAGTGTAGAATCGTACGATCAATTTCAACTTTACATTGTATAACTCTTTGCAATGTAAATCCACTGATTTGTATAAGTTGGATATATGTTGGTGTTACATGAATTTGAGGTTTGGGTATGTCACATTCTCCTACCTCTAATAGCGATAATGTTGTAATGTTTAATTGAGAGGACCCACAATCGTATCCTATGAAGCCTTCTATCGGGTTTATCCTTGACAGCACCCAAAGGATCATTAAGAAGCCGCCTATTCCAAATTCCATTATCTGGAAGAGGGTGTTTTTGTTTAATAATGGTTTTATTAAGAACATTTTATTTCTAGGTTTTACTGATAATTTATTATGGTCTTTTATCAGATTTCAATGATAAACGTTATATTCTAATAAGTCTGCTAAAAGATGTTGGTTTGAATTCCGAAGACTTAAAATTAAATTATGAAATGCCAATGGTCCTCGTGTCCTTATTGTAAGAATAATATCCCTTATGGTTTCTGGTTCCATTATATTTGTTCCCCATGTAGGAATGTTGCAATCATCCCGGTTGTAAATCCTTGTTATAAACAAATATGGCCATAATGCAAGTATATCCACATTGTCTACGAGCAAATCGATGTATTTTTCGATCTTCTGTCGGTGAACGTAGTCCATTCTCGAAATCCTTTTTTTCCTGGAAGTAGGTTAATATTTTTCTTATTGTTTGTCGTTGATTGGTATTCTGGATAGTTTAAGTCTATTGATATGGACTATTTTTGTTTTATTTTTTATATTTATTTTTACATTGCCTTTTCCTAACACCTCTAAAACTTCGTATGGTCCTGAATATTGATTTGCGAATTTGCGTATTTTTCCACCTTCTAATAAGAAAACGTTATCTCCTGCCTTAAAATTTTGTGGATTAGCTTTCTTATCATAGTAGATTTTTGATTTCTCTTTTGCATATATTAAGTTATTTCGGGCTATTTCGCGCATTTCATGTAGGCGTGTTATTAATTTTGTCAAGTAATGATCATATGTTTCTAGTTTTTCGTGTTCCAATGGAGGTTCGCTTGAAGGAAGACGTGCTAGTTTTCCAAAAACTAGTTCATACGGAGTACACTTTGTTCCTTCGTGTACGCTTGTATTGTATGAAAAT
This sequence comes from Andricus curvator, assembly GCA_932195095.1. Taxonomy (NCBI): domain Eukaryota; kingdom Metazoa; phylum Arthropoda; class Insecta; order Hymenoptera; family Cynipidae; genus Andricus; species Andricus curvator. Next base: position 4,784 of record CAKNYM010034092.1, read on the forward strand.
GTAGCAAGCTCTAGCCAATCATCCCATTCGGCATTCTTGCTTACAAACTGTTTTAAATATTCCCCTAAAACGTGATGTGACCTTTCAATGGATCCGTTAGATTGAGGGTGAAAAGCTGTGGTCTTAAATTGCCTAATTCGGAATCTTTCGGCTAATCGTTTCATTAAATTACTCAAAAAATCTGTACCCTGGTCTGTAAGAACTCCTTTAGGTGATCCAAATAGACATATGAATTTTTTCACAAACGAATCGGCTATCGTACTTGCTTGATGGTTCTGGAGTGCTATTGCTAGTGAATATTTTGTAAAATTATCTTGTATAGTCAGTATATACACGTTGCCCATTTTTGTTACTGGAAGGGGACCTACGATGTCCATAGCTATTTTTTCGAACGCGGTTCCTGGAGTGTCCGTTATCACCATTGGGTTTTTTGTTTTAACCCGGACCAATTTTTTAAGCTGGCACTGTAAGCATACTTGGACATACTTCTGGATGTCAATCTTCATGTTTTCCCAAAAATAATTTTGACGTATTCTATTATAAGTTTTCGTAATTCCCTTGTGTCCACCTATTGCAGAAGAATGAGCTTCTTCAATTAATTCTATACGTTGATCTTTTGTGGGATATTGTGTGATTCCCATACATATTATAATTTTTGTAGATGATTCAGCAAAGGTTGTATCAAGTGTTATTAGAATTTCATCCCCAAGTACGTGATTAACTTGAGCAGTTTTAGCTACACTAATTGTTTTCAAATTTAATTTGTTTGCTAATGAATGCAATGAAAATATTGTTAACCTTATACTTTCTAAAGTTTCGCTTAAATTCCCGTCTTCAATAGGCAGACCTATGTGGTATTGTTGACCCTTCTTAATATATTTTGCGACTCCTCTTTGAAGGTTTACAAATTTGGGTAATTTTTCTCTTTTTGCTAAAGCTCTTGAACCGTTGTCACGAGGGTTTCCGTCAACTGAAATAAAATATGTGTAATTGTCTTTCCGCATTGGTAGTTGATCACGGCATTCTACTACGTTCTTTCTTGTAATATTTCGTTTAACTGGTAAGGTATGGGGTGGAGGGGGTTCGGGTGGGGGCTGTGGTAGAGATAAATTTCCATCCTCTGGAACTTTCTGTTTTTCAGCTTCCTTCATTTCATATTGGTTAAGTGGTTTTGATTCTTTTTCATAAGGGGTTGTCTCAGTTGCTTCATCTAGAGGACCTTTGGCTTCAAACAAATTTTCAAATTCTTCTTCTTGTGAATCATTGGAGCTTTCATCTCCTGTTGATAAGTATTCTAATTCTTCTTTTTTCTCTTCTGAAAACTTTGGGTTATTTTCCTTAATATGTTTTTTCTTCTGACATTCCTCTGTTGGAATATAAATTGGATCAAAGAGGATTCCTTCAAAATCCTCCTGGTAAGAACTATCAGAGTCTTCAAGACTTGAGTTTCTTGACCTAATTTTGTTTGTGTATTTTTGTTTCTTAGATTCCTCTGCTGGAACATATATTGGATCAGACAGAATTTCTTCTTCTGAATCTGATCTATTATAAAATTTTTGCTTCTTCTTACCTTTTCTCTCCTTATTTTTCTCTACCTTCATGGGTCTACCTCGTTTTCCTTTTTTGGGAGGCGACAACTTTTTACTTTTAACTACAGTGGTAGTCTTCCTTGGCCTACCACGTTTTTTTACCTGTACATTTTTTGCAGATTTTTCTTCTTCTCTGTCTTCTTCTAGGTCCTTCTCTTCTTCTTTTCCTTCTTCATCTTCGACTTCTTCTTCTATTTCTTGGACAGTAGTATTTTTTATTTTATTCTTATGATTAATTTTCTCATTCTTGTTCATTTCTTCTTTTTGCATTTGCTTTTTTGATGCTCCCCTAGTTATCATGGCGTTCCATTGCAACGTTGGATTATTATTGTTGAATGGATTATTCATAAGATGATTAATTACATTCGTTAGGTCTTCAATTGATTTTGTAAGATTCATAAACTCCGATGTCTTCTCACTTGCAGGCCCATATGCTGCCTTTTCTTTTTTATTTTCAGATTTCATGGATTTTATTCCAATGTCCTCTATATTATTAACATATTCAAAAAGTTCAGATTTCGTTGGTTTCATATAATTTATTATGTTTGCATTTTCAGGATCATCAATGGGGTTCCTAGATAAGGCATCTGCGTTAACGTTAGTCTTACCTGCCTTATATATAACGTCAAAGTCGTACTCGGCTAATTTTAATTTCCATCTCGTAACTCTAGAGCATGGGTCTTTAGAATTCTGAAACCACACCAGTGGTTTGTGGTCAGTGACCAAAGTAAATTTTCGTCCATAAAGATAAGGTCTAAATTGTTGTACCCCATGAATGATTGCTAAAGCTTCCTTTTGGTAAGTGTCGTACTTTTTCTCTGCATCATTCAAGGTTCGCGAAGTATAATTTACGGGCCTATCCTTTCCTATGATTCCCTGAGATAATATTGCTCCTATCGCAAATCCAGAAGCGTCCGTGGTTAAAATAAAAGGCTTAGTGAAATCCGGGCGCTGTAAAACAGGTTCTTCACAAAGTTTTTCCTTTAAAATATCAAATGCATTTTGTTGTTTTTCCGTCCAATTAAATGGGGTGTCCTTTTTTAAAAGTTGTGTCAGTGGACTGGCGATTTTTGAAAATCCGTCAATGAAACGTCGATAATATCCAGCTAAACCAAGAAACTGCTTGATATTTTTCTCATTTTTGGGGATGGGGAATTTTCGAACTGCTTCGAGTTTTTTCGGATCTGGGCGTATACCGTCTTTATCAATAATATGACCTAAATAACCTACTTCAGGCCTCAAGAATTCGCACTTATCTGGCTGTAATTTCAAATTAGCAGAACGTAATCTGTCCATTAGGTTATTAAATTTTTTCTCATGTTCATCAAGAGTATCAGCATATAAAACAATATCATCGAGGTAAACAAACAATTCTGTTCCTTGTAACCCAGTTAATACTAAGTCCATTAAACGCTGGAATGTAGCTGGGGCATTTTTCAAACCGAAAGGCATACGATCAAACTCATAATGCCCGTAGGGGGTGGAAAATGCAGTTTTGTGTGCATCATCCGGATGCATTTTAATTTGATGAGACCCGGAAGCTAAATCAAATACTGAGAAATATTGAGCACCGCCTAGTTGATCAAGAATTTCTGTTATATTTGGCAAAGGATAAGAATCGCCTATTGTTTTTTCATTAAGTTTTCTAAAATCCAAAACCATTCTCCATTTTTTTTCCGTGAGAATCTAACTTTTTTGGAACTATCCAAACTGGGGTATTGTAAGGAGATAAGGATGGTTTTACTATTCCGTTTTCTAAAAGTTCATTAACTTGCCGAGTTATTTCTTCTTTGTGTATAGGGGGAAATCTATACTGTCTTGACATAATAGGGTCGTCATCAGTTGTTCGTATGCTATGTTTAAGAACATTGGTTGCTCCCAATTTTTCACCCGGTATATGGAATTGATTAGCGTATTTAGTTATTAGTTTTATTACGTGTGCTGATTCTTCATTATTTAAATGGTCCAACCGTAACAATTTTTTTAATTCTTCGATTCTGTCTTGTCCGGAAATGTTAAAGATTTTGCATAAATGCTCTAGTTTCATGTTATCATGATTTAAAAATGTATCCAATAATTCATCGGTAGGATTATGTTGATTAATTTTAGTTGGTTTGGAAGAGTTTAAATTTTGATAATTTTGATTAAATTTTTCTCTGGATGTTTCTTTTTCATCAAAGTCTTGCAATTCTACTTTAGGAATTTCGATATTAATTGACTGTACACATGTATTTGCTACCTTTATATAGGCACGACCTTTATTGTTACTAACAACCGCATTACCTATAAAGATTCCATCACCGACGGATAGTTGAGGTATATAACCAGTTGTTTTTTGTTTATTTATTACTTCAACAAAAACATTGGTTATTGATCTACCAGGTATTGTTATATAATCTTGAGATTCGAAAGGGTAATATTGTTTTTTAATTTCGAGTTGTTTTTCTGCATAATTAATTTTTACTTTGTTATTTTGAAAAAATTCAGTGCCTAAAACTCCATCATGTTCAACTGGTACTTCATTTGGTATTAAATTAAATATGGTTGAAAGTCCAAAAATATCAAGTTTCACTTGACCCAAAGTAAAAACAGGGTGTTCATTTATTCCGGTGAGTCGTAATCGTTCGTCTTCGTTAATAGTCATGTCAGATTTTATCATGCCTATCTTTAGTAAATTTGGTCCTGCACCTGTATCTATCATCATGGTGGCAGGGTATCTAAGTCCTCTAGTAATTATTTTTATATAAGGTATTGTACTGCTCATACTTAAATGACATTTTTCTGTCTTTATCTCATCTTGTGAATTATTTTTATTAGTAAAAACGGGTGCACTAGATTTTTCGCCTGAGTCTCCTTCGGGGCACCTTGCCAAAGGAGAGAGTTCTAGTTTCCCTGGTTTAGTGGCTGATTCTGAATTTTTTGGGAAGCGCTATTGTTCATTCTTGCCCTACAATCTTTAATTATGTGCCCTGGTTTTTTGCAATAATTACAAATTATATATATACAAATTATATTGTTGCTGTTGGTATTGACCTTGATTTGGTGGATACGTTTGTTGTTTTTCAAATTGCCTTGAATTTTGTGGATTCCACTGTCGATTTTGAAATTGATTCCGTGTTCGCCCACCATAATTGTTATCTCGTAAAAAATACTGGGGGGTACTGTAATTTGTGATTGCTCTTTGATTAAATGGATTTTGTGGTTTATTTATTTGGAAACATGATGACGCGGTATGTTCTCTTCTCCCACAATATTGACATATTACAACTTCCTCTTGCGCTATATTAATTTTATGAGTTTTTGCGAATTCCCTAGTGTTTCTTGTATATGATTCTAACTCCTTTTGCGATGTTTTAATCGGGTTTTCTTTCCTCAATTCAGCTCTTCCTGCTAATCTTCTTTCTACCTCTAATTCTTTATCCGTGATTCCTTGAAGGGTATTTGCTTCCCCTATCCTTATCTCTAGTTCTGGCCTTAAACCGCGAGTGAAACATTCGACTACTGTTCTTTCTAAACCTTTTTTAAAGTTTTCATCAAGTGTATTTTTATTGCTAATTTTATGTGCGTCAAAAATTCTTTCTGCGGCTTCCATAATTCTGGAAGCGTATGATAATGCATTCTCATTTTCCCACATAAACATTGCTCCTAACTCCCCTTGCAATTGCTAAACGTACTTTGCCGGTGCATATAGTGCTTTTAATCTTTCGATTAGCCCATCAACTGTAGTATAAGTATTCCCATAAATTCCTTTCCTTGCTTACCCGATAATTTTACTACGGATTAATTTAACGAGATTTTCCTCAATTAATGGATTGTTTGGAAGCATTCCCTTCGCTTCTTCACATCCCTCAATAAATATTGAAAGGGGGATGTTTTTCCCATCAAAAATCGGTACAATTTCAAGAGCATCGCGGAGAGAAACATTTTGATTAGTTGGAATTGACATTTTGAGGGGTGTTTGATTATTTTTAAAAATAGCAGATGATGTTGTTTGAGGCAACTCAGATTTTACATTTATAGGAGGTTCACTGGGTTTTAATTGGTTATCATCTGAAATTCCTGGGAAAATACTAGTAATATTGTACTGATTATTAGATAAAACTTCGTTATCGTTGGTTACAGTTAAATCACTTTCTATTTCAGTAACTGTATCACTGGTTGAATTTACAGGTGAAGTTAATTGTTTTTGAACGTGAAAATTGGGATTTTAGATTGTATTTAAAATGAAATTCTCAGGTTCGTTATGAAATTGATTACTATTATGAGAACTTAAAATTTCATTGTTACTTTCTTCAGGATTTTGAACAGTACTATTAGATTCAGTATTTACGTGCTCCTTAAAAGAATTTTATGTAGAACTAAATATATTTTTTTCAGTTATTGTGTCGCTTGAATTGGATTCATTTAATTCGTCACTGCTTGAATCAGATTTTTTTCTTAAATTTACTACAGGGCTATGCACAACTTTTGATATTGAAGATTCGCTAATTTTATATGCAATTGCTTTTCTTAGTTTCTTTTTAATTTCTTGATTTTCAAGTACTTTTTTAATTAAATGTGGGTTATTTTCAGTTTGAGAACGAGTTAAACGTTGGGTTTTATCATTGGGATCTGGGTCAGACATTTATCACATCATGCATATGTAGAAAAAATAAAAGAAATATGTTTACATAAATTAGTGACGTTTTTGCAAAATAAAAAATTTTATATACAATGTACCTTTAAAGGTTTTTAAATAAGATAAATAAATGAACTGGAAATTTATATACATATGTTTTTCAAAAAATGTCACTAATATTAAAATACAATATGGTCTATGGAAATAGTCATAAATGGTAGTGCATAGATATATCAATGTGTATAAATATTTAATTCAACAGAAAAAGAACTTAATAATAAAATGGTAATAAATAAAGAATGAAGCCTCTCCAAAATTGATCGTGTTTATAATTTTTTTTGATTGAAAAAAAAATTAAATATTTAATAGAGTTTTGCAAAAATAAGTACGTCAAAAATTTGCTAACAGAAAATTTTCCTTAGACGATAAATATTCAAAATTATTTCTATATTATATCATTGGTTTTGATTTCCCGGCCGATGCACCAAAAATATAAAGGGAATATGTTATGTCCTAAGTAATTAAACAAGAAATATTATTCGTATCCTATTATTTGATCAATCAATTCCCTTTATTTTTTCCCTAATTCCTCGTTTGTCAGAATAAATTATTCTAGTGGGATGAGGATGCCAATGATAATACTACACAAGTTAGTTATACACTTATTTATTAATCAGGAAGAAATTTGACGAGAGCAACTGAAAGTATAAATCACCTAATGATCTTTTTAGATTTTGGAGAGGAGATCGTATGTTGTTTTACAATATTTCTTACTCACTTTCTCAAGTTGATTTGAAGCTGAGAGGAATTAGTTCCGTACAAACACAGTAATCCCAAGGTAATAAACTTGTCACACACTGTTCGATATTTTTAAATTACAATCCTTCGAAAATAACACAATACAGTCTTTGTTTCCAATCGTTGGAATTTACGGAAAGGATGTTTTACTACAAGCATAGAATGTGACCGTCGGATAGAAGACCGGGGTAAAAATTATCTAAGAGCTACTCGCAACTGAACTATGACTGCACTAAGTCTCAGGTAAAAACGTGACTGCCCGCTGGGGTTTATTGGGGTTTTATATATGAGCCTTCCTCCACCAGTGGTCTCGTATCTTGTTCTTCATTTAGGTGACCCAACGACAGGAAGTGGACCTGGTGATTGGTTAGAGGATTCGTCTATGTTTTATGGGTTGCTATTTCCTCCAACATTTATGCTTCGTATTTGGAAATTCCGCTTGGTTAGTTGACCTCCCCGGTAAGTGTGTTTGCTTAACAGGGACACTATTCATATCAGATTTATTGGCTGTCTGTATCCTTTGGTAGCTGAACTCCACCGGAAGTGGTACAGTTGAAGAGTTAAAGCATTCTTAACTCTTGGTAGCTGATCTTCACCGGAAGTGGTACAACAAATAGATGTTAAAATGAGTTTTTAGCGAACTTCCCCCAAGTCGTTATATATATATATATAATAATAAAATAGGGCGTTACATCTCGTAACAATAGATAAACGTTTATTTTTCAGTCAGATGGCCTTAAAAAATTGACTTCCTAAAACTTCCAGTTTTTACAGAATTTTCTTAAAACTAACCCTTAAAAACTAACATCCATTCATACCTTATCTCTAAGACCGGACGCTCTTATCGCCTTGCCTTCCTCGCTTCGCCTCGCCCCGCTCGCATTTCCCTACTTTCCCTCTCGCACTTACCTACTATTCACAATATTTGCATATCACTTATATCTACTTCCTCTCCTATTTACAATCTTTCCTTCTCCATTCTTCTTCCTCCTTCCTTCTCTTCTTCTCCTCTTCTCCATCTTACCCAACACTCCCTTCACCCATGCCACTGCCCTTTTGTCCCCCCTTTCATGCATCAATACCTCCATGCTTATCCCACTCCTTTCCACCTCTGCGCACTCCTCCAACCACTGCTCCACTCTTGCATCCCCCTTCCCACACAGTTCACACATCCTCTTCTCCCTAGCGAACCAGAACCTATTAAAACTCTCCATGCACCCACATCTCATCCTCGCTATAAGCTCCTGACTTCCTTTCTGTCCTTTCTCACATAAATATTGCGCTTTCGCCCTCGGCATAATCCACACATAATTCCCGTTAAACCGTGACTCTCTTGTTCTCTCTTCCCCCGCTGCCTTCTCTCTCTCCATGCCATTTTTCTTAACCAACTCATATACCTTCCTTCCTTCCCCGTGCATCCTTCTCACTTCATTCATCTGTAGTTCATTCGTTCTAAAATACCTTTCCCTTGCAATCTCCATCTTCCCACCCCCTCTTCTGTTCTCCTTCTCTCACCAACACTCCCTAACCAGCTTACTTCCCCCCTCTTCCAAAAATTTTTCCTCATATTTACACGCCCGAATCCCCGCTAGAACCCCTACACTCGTTCTGTCCGTCTCCCTCCTGAAAATATAATTAGAAAAAAGTTTTACCATAAAAAAACCGATTTTAAAATATTACTGAGTGCTAAAAAAATGCAATGAATATTTTTAGAAATCCTGCGGATAGTTTTAAGCTATTAGTGGTGAAAATAAGCCCTAAAAATTTCGTCAATTTATTTGCAACCGTTTTCAAGTTATCGTGTTCACAAAAAAGTGTGACATCCACACACACATCCACATACACACGCACACATCCGCACACATATACACACACATCCAGACAATTGCTTAGAACATTGTATTAGACATTTTTAAACTGAGGATGTTTTAATTAATGAATTTAAAATTTTTTGAAAATGTTACCATTACAAAGCTTCCTCTATAAGGAAGCAAAATTAATTATATCATATTGAAAGAGTGTTAAAATCAGAAATTTGATTTAAATTTAATTTTCAGAACGCAATCATAGAAATGGCGTGTTTTCATGCCTCCATAGACAAACGCAAAAGTACGCTTTTTGAGCGGCGTCTGGCCGTGCGTTGGATGAGTTACAAAATAGTGTTCAGTAAGCACGGCGTGACGTAGAGCTAAAAAAAGAGCTTTGTTTGAGCGTGCTCCGTGTATTTTCGTAACGCTAGAGAGAGGCCGTGGTTGAGAAAGATAGAAAGAGAATTCATAGCGGATTGCTGAGTCGATGTTGCTAACGAAGTGTATAGCGTGTTCATATCGCCTAAACATTAAAATCGAAATAAAGACTCGATTATGCTTTGTTGTCTCATTCACGCTCGTTAGAACAAAAATGCAGTAGAGCTCATGCGTACCTTCACCGACTCAAAACGTGATTTTTCATTTTCCCATGGAGACAATGAAATCACGCCATTAATGATTTTGTTCTGAAAAGTATCGTTCGTGATTCCTGTGGACTGACGGCTTTTCTTTTTGAAATTCGCGCCATGTTTTTGTAACTCGTCTTCGGCTCGGGCGCCTACGGCGCCCTTACCTACGACTCGTTACAAAAACATTGCGCTTTTTTAAAAAGGCCGTCAGTCCACACTAGTCGCGAAATGAACTATTTCTTCATTACTAAATATATATCATCCATTATTCAGTGTTATAATATACACTGAAGCGTTACATTTAAAAAACTTAGAATTGAATATTAAAAAAAATTAAAAAACAATATTTGAAAGTGAAATTGAAAAAAGAAAGTTCTGGTTTCTTATCAAAGTATAGCATTTGCCAATTTTTCGATTTTGTTTCAATTTTCTCTACAATTAAACTGCTTACCCATTCTCGTATTATATAACCAAGTTCATATAACCTTGTTCATGTTATCTTGAAATGCCAAACTATGTATCAACACTTTTTCTCGTTTTTCTGTACCATTTTCTCAATTCTATTATAAGCAAAATTTACCTGATCTTTTAGCGATGACTTTGACCTTCTTTTATTTTAAAATATTAATTTCATTTAAAAAAAGTTTCATCAGTAAGAGTGTCCTTATTTTATTTTTTCATTGTTATTTAATTTTTAAATGTTAATTTACTTCATAATTATGATTACGCGAATAGTAATGTACAATTTTTGTGATTCAAAGTATAAGACTTCGAAGTGAGGAAAGTTTGAAACAGACTATACTGTTGGAACTCGATTTGAATGAAACAATAGGTACCCAATAGGGGCTGTTGTCTTACCTTTTGGAACGTGCAAGATTTCAGTTGCAGTTTATGGTGAGGGCGGAGGGTTCCGGCATAAAGGCGACATTGCCACATCAGGTAGTGCACCTGTCTTTTGAAAAGTGTCTAAATTTCTGGGACAGGATGCCGACGAAATTATACCTACCTTTTCAAATCATCTTCAATCTTACTGGAGTTTGTGAGATTCGTCATAAATCCTAACCTATTCATTTCTATTTATTACTTCTTACGGTAAACTCGGTAAATAATTCTTCTACAATTTCCCATTAGGGTGGGTCAAAAATCAATACTTTTGGAATTTGATATCACTACAACGCGTAAAAGTAGCGTTTTGAGGTTCTAAAATAGTATAATTAATTTGAAATTGGTCCACGTGCAACTTGGTTACCCGTGCTCGAAAAAAAGGTTGACATTTTTTCTTGTTTGTAGAGTTTTAAACTTTTCTTGAGTTTTCCTTTTGTTCGCTTACCTGAAGGTCAGAAAAATCTTCTCAATTGTTTGCAGATTAATTATTGTATGTTTGAAATAATTAAAGTGAAGATTTGTGTGATATTTCGAGAGATTGAGACTATTTTGGGTACGCTGAGAGGTATAGCGTGAGGAGCAAGGTGGGGAGACAGGTGCAGCCGAGTAGCGGCG
>CAKNYM010034098.1:0-16730 GCA_932195095.1 Andricus curvator
GAAAGACACGTACCTTCCATTGAAGATGTAGTCTTATGCTGTCAACAGGAAAGGTTTAAACTAGGAACAGATTCCGGAGAGAATAAAGAACCCCCTTTTTCAGTAATTGCTGATAATGTGGCTAAGAAAGTAGAGACAATTTATATAAAAGCGCCTAGCCCAACTGTGTCACATACCCGAGTAGGTCAAATGATAATTAATTATCACAAGAAATATGTAGATGCTTGGAAAGGATAGGAAAGTATCCATACTCAAACAGGTTTTTCTTTTTGATCAGGGCGTTCCAAAATTGGGGAAAATTTCTTCAGTAGACTTTCGTGAATCAAAAAAGCAGGCAAAAAGAATAAGAAGATGTGAGTCTGACAATCTTACACTTGTAAAGCAAAAAATAAATATTCTCTTTATAATAATATTGAGGCTTCATGTTCTTCCTCTGTATTAGAGGTGAAAAAATGTTCATCACAATCTGACTCAGAATAGTGACAAAGAAGAAGAGTATGTTCTTTCCAAAAAATCAAAAATGAGTCTCTAATCAATCCAGGATTCTTCTTAAAGAAACTTCTCTCGTATCTATAAGATTTGGTGTCAGCTCTCGTGCTGCGGCACTTATCGTGTCATCTTCATTCAAAGATGCAAATATCCTTGAACCTTCTCTAATTATAGATTGAAACAAAATAAGAAGAAAACTAAACAAAGTTCAAAAAGATCCGATAGGAGCAGCACGTAAGGAATCGCCACCTCTAGGTCTGTACTTTGATGGTCGAAAGAACAAAACGCTTACTAATGTTCAAGGCAGCAAGAAGTTTTATCGTAAAGTTTTTATTGAGGAGCATATTTTTCTTATCGGAGAACCCGGGTCTCAGTATTCAGCTAATGTGACTCCAAAATCTGGAAGCGCAGAAGACATTTGTGAATGTTTATTCAGTTTGGGGAAAAACGAAATTAACGGATGGTAGAGTAAACTTCTTGTTGTGGGATCAGACGGCACTACTCTTAACACAGGATGGAAAGCTGATGTCATTCGCAAAATTGAAGAAAAACATGATAGGTCCCTGTAATGGATCATTTGTCTACTTTATTCTGTTGAACTTTCATTGCGAAGTCTTTTTTATCACGTAAATGAAGTAACATCTAGTGCCAGATCATTTTCCGGGCCTATTGCGTCTACGCTTTTTGGATGTGAACAGCTTCCTGTAGTTTCCTTCCAAGCAAAAGATTCAGAATTACCAACAATTACTGATGAAATTTTGAGAATATTCAGTAAAGATCAGAAATATCTTTTGGAAATTTCATATTCTAGAAAATCTGGTAAATGCTCTCATGATCTAAGTCTTCAAGATCCAGGTCCTCTCAATCATGCACGATGGAATACTTTCGCAAATAGTATAATGAGAAATTATATTGCGACGTGAAAACCATTCTCTGAGCTTAACATGATTGTGGAATTCATACTCAGGGTATATGTTTTGATTGGGTTTCGCATAAAACTCAATAGCTCAATCAAAGACGGCGCAAGAAATCTTTTCGAAACTATCCAAAAATCCAGGTACTTGACAAAAAATTACTTAAACGTGGTCGGCGATACCATTACGCGGAATGCTTTTCTCGCTACCCCAGAAAACGTGCTCCTCAACGTGATAACGGATCATAGATCTCAGATAAGACAAGATGCACTTAACAAAATTCTTTTTGCCAGACAGAACGACGCGAATGTATTGCGCACCTTCAAGATTCCTAAGCTTAACTTTAAAGCTAAAGATTACGTCGATATGATTGACTGGTCAAACTATGAAATCAAATCACCTCCAGTGCTTCGTGATCTGCCAATCAATGATCTCAAGGGAAGGCATTCTAAAAATGAAGATTTCAAACAGATTTCTAAATGGGATTTTGTGCACTTCGCTTGCCACACCCAGGCAGTGAAACACATGGTCAAAGTCGTGACGACGGCTTATGAAAAAGTATGTGGAAGTCATTCTATGGTCGGTTACATCAGGTCTGTTTGAGAATCAAGGGAAAAAATTCCAAAATTTAAAAGCAAAAAAGAAATCATATAGTTCAGATAGTTCTACGGTATGGTTGGGTGGCACTAAGGAAGGAACCGAAAATGCAGTTACCTCCAAATGGTATGAGTACCGTGAGCATGCTATATTTACAGAGCATGGAAGTATTTTTGTATAGAATTTATAACTCAAATGTATAATTACACCCTTTTAGCATTTATGATAAAATATACTTTGCATAAAGGTTCTCGTGTTTGAATGAATAAGCAAATAGTTTGAACATTTACAAGGCTGCGAGTGTGACCTGAAACTCAGATAGCTTTCCTAAATATAATCGAAATCTGACGCCCAGGTAGGCAGTTATATCTTTTGTCATATTTCCAAGAATGAAGTCATGGGCAAAAATTTTAACGGCAAACATCCCCTTTTTCTTGAGAATAGTGCATTTGTGCAATTTGGACGTGACCACAGTTTCAGAGTACCAAAAACTACCACTTCCTAGGTTTCAAACTTAAGTTTCAAGTGCAAATGTATCTCCAAGCGCGAAGTGGTGGTTTTTCGAAATATTATACTTTTGGAATGTATACAAAATATACCACTTATCTTCCAAAACTTTATCTTTTCATTTCTGCCGTATATCCTGAACACAAGTTTAACTTTTTTATATTGTTTAAGACATATGTGCATCTCAAAATACATGCAGTTATGAATTTCTTCCACATTTACTTGTCACACAATTAAATGAAGACACGGTAAAGGATTTATCCTAAACAGGTATATGATGGGTATATAAATGTATAAGAACTGTAAAACTTAACAAAGGGAACTTGGTGTGGTTGTTGAATCCAGCACCCACCCCAAATAATTAAAATAATTATTCATCTTCTTAAGTATGTAACTATGGAATTCTAAATGTAAATTATTTGAATAAACTGCATTTTTTTGGATCGCTTGTGAAGTCCTTCGGAATGAACCTGAGAGGATTAAAAAAAACCAATTAGGACTCAAGACACGTATAGCGTGTCACCAGAACCACCCACCTACTTGCGCGCTCACGGTATCTGTACTTGCGATCCAGCGCAATTGTAATTCTTGGTTGTTATCCGCCACGTGCCTGAAAAGCTTGTGTGTGGGGGAAATATACAGTGCGTATGGTTGGGGGGGGGGGATATCCGTGCTCTGGTACAGCGGTGCGGTAAAGACTATTGACGGCAGCCACAAACTCATCCCTTGGACGGTCTACGGGTGGGAGAGAGGAAGGGTGAGGAAGGAAAATGGGGGGATAAGTAGGATTTGTCAGGATGGAGCGAAATGGGCCCTGTCTAGCTGGAGTGCGGAGGACGGGGTGTGGTTTTTTCTTTTGATCTTGACACTAGTCAAGCGTCCAGTTGGTCCATGCCCTGGGGAACGTTATGTTGGCTGGTGGCTGGCGGCAAGAGGACCCTTTTTATGTTGTCCTTGATAAGGCGTTGCCAAACGGTCAAAACGTCCATCTGCTTAGCGGAGAGCTAGACAGGAGAGTGTGGGAGAAGGTGCGTAATTTATTTTGAATTTTTTGTTCTAGAGAGCGAAAATATGAAATGAAGAGAAGACAATCCTACGACCTATAACCTGAGGTTACGCCTGGGAGATTCGGCGCTTCGGACGCGTTTCATAGGTGGAGATTGAGGAGAGCCTAACAAAGATGGAGAGAACGTCTCTGGCGTACAATCTGCAAAAATAAGTAATGTGTCGTCCCCTGAGTCCGGGTCGCGGCTAGCTCCTGAACGGGATTAACGACGCTAGGTGAATCGGCCCGGCTGGTCGTAGGAGTTGGTTCGCGAACAGCCGACGATACCGCACGAGCTTCTTCCGTAATACGAGAAGATCCCGAAGATAAAGGGGCTCGTAGGTGGAAAAGTTCGCTCAGCGAAGGTAATCTACCTGTAGGAGGCACCCTCAAAGCCCAAGGACGCGTACTTCTTGTTGATGCCCGTGCAGATTGGTTCCCACGAGTAGGGTTGGTTGGCGGAAAAACGTAGCGCGGCTCGTAAAGAACTGAGGCACCCTCAACGAAAGGGGCAAGGCTCTGTTAGTCGCGGCTTTCCGGTGGCGCGGATCCCGAGTCCCGTTCCTTCCCCGACGAATCTCTAGGCGGTTCCACTTCCCTTCCTGAAATAAACCCGGTGCTTCCGAATCATACGCCGGGACGACTACCCGGGCAGCCTCCTCCTCGGCGGCCCGACGCGCTCGTTCTGCTTTTGTTCGCTGCGCTTCAATCGTTCGATGTACCCGCTCTTCGGGAGGGAGTAAAGCGTCGTCGGCCCGACGTGTCTGCGGTTGACGCGTTCGTCGATTAGGGCGAGTCTCTTTATCACCCTCTAACATCAAGAGGTTTGGCTGTGGCTACTGACCGTGACACGAACTGAGCTGTCACTTTTCGAATCCGCGGCGACGAAAAATTGTTGTAGAGAGTCCCCGTGGACACACGGACGGTGTGTGCAGGCTTTTAAAAATACCTTTCAATAGAGGTAGTGCCAAACGTAAACGGAAGGCTACCTTTCCACGAAAAGGTATTTAATCTGATGCGCTGAGGACCCACACTCTTAGGCCGATCTCGCGCTCCTCAGATGAAAGCCGCAGACCAACGCACTCCATTTCACTGACACGAACACCGTTTGATGAAACTCAAACTCTGGATCCCGACGATATCTTGAATGGGGCGTAACGACAACGATTTTTCCACTGATGAGCACAGTAAAAAAATATAAGGAAAAGAGTTCCAAATTTTATTCGAATTGAAATAAGGAATAAGAAAAACGGGAGAAACTCCGGCAGAAGATGAATAAACCCGATAAGACGGACGAATAAATAAATGAGAAGCGGAAGGCTTGTTCTGTCAAATTTGTTTATTTTCAAGAGAGAAAAGAATGCGGAGCGAATGCAAGTGACCAACTCCAAAATCGTATAACGACTGACTTAGGACTAGACTCCTCGACTGTTGACAGCCCGGGCACAGAGGGTTCGGTAGCAGTGGGAGCGGCGACGAGCCCGCCGCACCGATTGGCTGAGAAACGACAACGAAGTCACAGCCGAGCGATGAGGACAGCTAGCTAGGTCCACTACTTGAGCCTTTGCTCGCCGGCGGCCATATTAAACCTACAATGAACGTGATTGCTACAACTTTAACTGCCAATTGAAAATAGTTATTGTTAATAAAAATTTCTGAAATTGTAATAGCTCACTTAAAATTAACTTAGCCCAAATTCGCTGCAAACGGGAAGCGGCTAAACCTATTAGGACGACTTTTCGGTTTTCTTTGTTCATAACTTTTACGTACACGAATCTATTTATTCAAATTTATGGAATAAATAACCCGAATATTCGCCCTGTTTCCCTATTTAGGAAAAAAATATTTACATAATGATTCTGAAACGAATTATCGATATAAAACAGTTAAGGAGAATAAAACCTAATTCTAACTATTATTTTGTAATATAGTCGATATATGTATATATAGATTTCCATATAGAAATATATCGACCTAAACCATGTTGTTAAGTGAGCTGCAAAAAGAGGGGACGGAGTTGCTTATCAATTACCATCGTTACTTAATCCACATTTGAGGTAGGCGTAATTCGCCGTTCAAATTCTCTAGATAGCCGCCCAATATGTCTGATGACTGGGAGGATTGTGAGTAAAAAAGAAACGGAGGGTAATAGAGCGGAAGAAAGAAGGCGCGCATAGGATAGAAAGAGACAAGCATGGCGTACGCGACTAATCGAGGAAATCGGCCGGTTAATGGAGCGTAAGACGATGGCGAAACGTGACCAAGCCCGTTTTTGTTGGCTTATTGGGAAATTTTTAGGCCGTTTCTGGCAATCATGAAGAGATAGGTGAGAGCTAGGACAAAGGACGTGAGTTACTTAGGGTGAGCAAACTCGTCGTTTAGGCCAGTGGCCTACAACTTGGTGGTGCGATGGAGCGTATTTGAAGTCCTCCGGAATGAGCCTGGGAGAATTGAAAAATAATAACGAGGACTCGAGATACATATAGCGTGTCACAAACTCGCCCACACCACCTCCTTGCTGGAAATTGCGACTCACACGCTCGTTCAGAAGAATCTAAGTTGGTGTTTTCTCGATTAGTGACATCACAGCGAAGTAATGTGGCATTTAGTCCTCAAGAGAACTAAGTAATGCCATGCGCATCCCCAATCTACCCTTTCTCCCTGAAACTGCACATCGCAACTTATATTCTTCTGAAGCGTAGTCGCTCGTACTGGCCTGCGGTGATTCCGGAAAGCATCGTTTGCTACGCTCGCGTAGCAAACTTCATGCTCGTTGGTGATCGACGCTGTACACTTGTTGTACAATCTACGAATAATTGATGGTGCAATAGAGCGCATTTAAGATCGAATCGAATCAAATTGTTTATTCGCGATTTGATATCTTCAAATATGGGAATTTCTGTTATCACGGGTTATCACTTGCATCAAGTGTTTTAGAACCAAATAGCTTTCTTACTTTTTATTAGATTTGAAAATTGACCGGGTTGCAATGGAGCCCATTTGGAATAGATTTTTATAAATAAAATATATGTCGTAGACACTAATGAGGCTATAAAAAAAGTTTAATTTTTGAACACCCATATTTTACATAAATATTTAGTATATCCCTTATAAAATATATTTTCCTTGAATGTTTTGAAGTGGTGGAACAACGCCAAAAAAAAGTATATATCGCGCATGTAACACTACACGGAGAAAATTTGGTTAGGAAACTTTACCAAACTTTTGAGTACAATTGGTATATATGGACTATAAGGAGAATGTTTGTCATTATTCTAATAATTTGTGACGTGCAAAAGGTTATATAAAATGTTTCGAAGTAAAAAATGTATTATTTACTCGAAAGTTTGGTAAAGTTTAAAATGAATTCTAGAGAAAAATTGATTTTGGATATGTTATTATTTCCTCTACATTGCATGAAAGTTTATCCGCTGTGGAAGAGATTTTAATTTTTGCTACGTAAGTCTTTATTCGACTTTATTCGACACCATGGATGGAAGATGACGCCCCTGGCGTAAACCTTAGTGATGCCATTTCAGTGCTTTTTGCCATGTTAGTGCTTTCCCTACGAAATTTGTAGTTTTTTTTTATTTAGTGGGACGAAATAATTATATTTCAATCAGAATAAAAAAATCTTTTCCAAAAAAAGGATCCTATTCCGAGAAAATCAAAATTGAAGTTCGCGGTATCACGAAAAAAAGAAAGTATATATTTTTGTTATTGCATGATAAAAATTTTAAAAAATATCAATACTGAAATGTTGAAAAAATTAATACTCCGTTTAAATTTGAACTAAATTTGAACCTAGATTCTATTGAATTATGTTTTTAAATTATTCTGTCAATAAATGAAATTTCGAAAAAATCTTTTCACCGAAACTCTTACTATAGTGTGAAGTTGCCAAATTTTATAATGATAACAGAAAATTCAATTTTAAATTTTGAAAATAAAAAATAATTTTTTTTTTAAACAATTTCTTAAACTGAAATTTTTTATACAAAAAATTGAATGAAAATTTTTCATCAAATGTGCGTCGCTTTATAATTTTATTTTAAGAATTCTTCAGGTTAAATCTTATTTGATATTTTTTTAAATATTATATTACCTCACAGTGTAATGAAGGTTTTCGTCAAATCTACATCGTAAAAATCTTGAAAGAATGTATAAATAATTATTTACCAACAATGTTTCAAATAATCAGTGTTCAAAGTCAGTGTAATTAAAAAAAATGTTACTTTCACAGAAATTTGTATATAACCAGTCCTTACCTTGAAACGTTCGAAACAATTAAAATATTTTCAATTTATTTGACCGTAAAGCCAAAAGTGAACATCAACATTCTCAAAGAAAGTCAGAAATAATATATAATATTTTTATACAATATATGCTAAATGTCCGACGAAAAACACTAATATGACCTAAAGCTATTCAAAATTCTAAGTTTAATTTTCATTTTCAATTCCAATGAAACCTATATCGACATTTCCGGTGAAAATCACTAGCTTAAAACCTGCAATTGAATAACAGTTTTCATCTTTTTTCAAATCTAATGATTTTTCACTAAAAAGACCGATGTTCAGTGTAAAACACAAAAATAACCTGAAATGGTTGAAAAATTCTGAATCTTCTTGGAAATTTCTGAAATATAATTTATTTTAAACAAAGTCATTGGATTTAAATTTAATGATTTAATTAAAAAACACCGATTTCAGATGAAACACATCAACATAACCTATAGTTGTTGAAAAATGGTACATATTCTTTGAAATGTAATAATTTTTTATTAAAAATAGCAATAATTTCCAACGAAAAACACAAACATAACATAACAGAAAATGACTAAGAATTTTAAATCTTCTTCAAAATCCAATGACTTTTCGGCAAGATGACCGATTTTCTGTGAAAAAACGTTAATATTACTTGAAACTGTTCAAAAATTTGCTATCCTATTTGAACTATAGTGATTTTTGTTTCAAAACATCAGTTTTCAGTATAAAACGTTAAGCCTACCTAAAATTGTTAAAAATTGGAAATTTGGATGATTTTTGTTTAAAAATGCTAATTTCCAATTCAAAAAAAACTGACGCAACCTAAAATTTGAAATAAATTTCACGTCTTCTCAGAAACGTTCTGATTTTATAATATTTTTTTACAATCCAGCGAAAAGTACGAATATAAAACATGTGTTATATTTTCAATAATTTATCATACAATTTGAAAGTTTTTATTTAATTACTCAAGAGTGATGAACATTCAAAAAGCACAATTCGCTTTAGGCAAAAGCCATATGATTTTCATTCCATCAAAATTTACAAAAGCTTATTCTACTCCATGAAAGGTGCTTTATAATTTCATTAATCACGTTTTTATCAAATATTATCTAGTAAATTGTTTTTTTTTAAACAAAACTAAATAAAAATAATTGTACGTATTATTTTTAAATGAAATAATTTCCATAAAAACGTGACGAACATAATTGTAAAGAAACTTTGAAGGAATAGAATTACCTTTTGTACATTAAAATGGAATGAAAATTACACAGTTTGCCTGACGCAAATGCAAAAATAGAAATAATTATGCAAATAACCACACGTGATAACCATCTAAGTGCAATTTTTTTTAAAGCACATTTTATGGGCTTAAAACTTTTCTAAAATTCTACCTAATATTGTGGCATTTAAATCTTTGTATTTGATTACATTTTGTTATTGTATTAAATAGTTACAAAATACAAATAAACTGAATATTTTGTATACAAATAACACTGTGATAATGTAAAATCCATTTTTTTAAAGAAACGATTTTTTCTATTTAATTTTTCTTTTTTGAGCCTTCTATTTGTCTCGTAAAGCGGTTATAATCTTCCAGGCATATGTTTTTTGTTGATTGGGATTTTATAAAATAAAGAAACAATCCATAGACTACCACAGTTTTTACAGCAGTCGATTTTTGACGAGCTGTATCTCGAAAAAAATTAACTTTTTTAAAAATTTCTTGCTGAAAAATTTATCCCGGCGGACTCACATGCTTTTGCCGCCACACCCTTCATTTGTAGATCTAATTTATATTTTATGAGCTATTGCCGCAAAGTTCACCATTTTTGACAATCAGATTTTCAAAAACCAACAAAATTTTCAAACCGCCTAAAATATTAACAAAAAATTAAGGATAACCCGAGAGGATATGAAAATATAAAACTAAAATATCAAGGAACGTATTTGTCATGGATATGAATTTTACACAAAGAACCTGTGGGACACACTTTGAAGTGATTTTGATAATCCTTAACTCTAAAATGTTTAACTCTTCTTTTAATTTTCATCTCTTCCGAATTAATATAAGTAACAGCTGTAAATTTCAAATATTTAACTTTATTAAATTGTGCTTTGATTATATTATTATTCAACGAAAAAGTGGAAAATGACTAAGACCTAAAGTAGCAATTACCACACATAATTGCAAACCTAGGACTAGAATTTCATTATAATACGTGTGGGGGCCGATTTTGCATGTTTACCCGGCTAGGCGCTTTTCACAAATTTCGTAAATTTTAATAAATTTATCTAAATTTTTGAAATTATTGCCAGAGCGATTCAAGGTAGTAGTCAGAAGAATACTCAGCACACAGCCCCTCGCTTACAAGCTATATATCGCTTCATAATGGCAAATTATAACTAGGGTAATCGCTGCAGAGGTCCCCCCCCCCCCTCCATGATTGGCCACCTCATTTAAATATGCTCATACAAAAGAATACTTAGAAATAAAATTACTGATGAATAGTAGAAATTCAGAATAATTGGGACAGCTAATGCCAATAAAATAATAATAATAATCTAAAAAGATAGAAATGACAAGTTTAATTTTCGATGTTTGAAAATTGAAAAACGCCAAAAAAATTTGTTCTTCATATCTCAAATTATCAAAAAAATGAGCCGCATGAATATACCCTAAATTCCATATTACCTCTATTTGTTGCAACTACCATTTATCATAATTTCTAGTATACCAAATTCTCGTATGGCATCATTTTCGAATTTTTATTCACCATTACATTTATTTATCCTAATTTTAATTTAATCTAATTTTTGTTCTTCCGAATTTCTATTCGATATAAATGTCATTTTTCCGAATTTTGACATAACCTAATATTCATTTGGACGAATTTCTATTTGTCATATTTTACATTTATCCGAATTATCATTTGTCATGAATTTCATTTTCCCTAAGTTCCATTTATCCTAATGTCTAGGTATCCGAACTGGCATGCGCCATAATTTCAATGTCACAAAAAATTCATTTCTCCTACCACGCTTCCGTTCAGTTTCGAAGTAGTTGTTTCCCATCTGGATGTATTTAGTCTGGCCGGTAACTCAGGTGAAGATGGCGCTGTGGAACACTTCCTACGATACCAAATACATTAGGCGCGAAATTCAAATGAGGGCATTGTTTAGTAATGCATAATCAAAATGCAGCTAATGTGTTCGGTCGGTAACATGTCCCTAAACACTAATTCGCAAAAATTTGCGAAAAATTGATGCAAAACGCATTAGCTGCTGTAACGTGGTGGTCTGCCACTCGTTGCTGATCCTCCCCCCAGACCTAACAATCGGCATAAAAATATTCACGGCCGGCACTGACTCGAAATGATTTAATTAAGGAATAAGAATGAGAGAATCTGTATTGTGGGAATGAATGGAAAAGAGGTTGGATAGGTCAAAGATTAGGTATAGTTAGTTAGTTAGTTTTATTGTTAGATGAATGTACATTTAAATTAGGTTAGTTTAGAAACCGGGAAGAGTTAATCTGAGGATTTGTCATCCTACCTTGAATCTGGGCGTGCGAAAATGAGAATCAAGTAAAATCCTGAGAAGAGAAAGAAGAACTGCTGATGAACTGTCACTCAACCTTACTCAACCTCCCTTCAGAACACTACAACATGTGCCGCCGCACTGCCGATGTCAACACTGCACTTTTGTGACACACTGCTATTTGATTACGGGCCTGTCCAATAATATCTTCCGGCTCGAGTCGAATAATCTATACTCACTAGGATTAATATAACTACTCACGACGTACCGGACCATATTCCTTCCGGCACACGTCAAAACAAACTGGCGCAGCCATCTTGCCAAAAATATCGAGCCGGCATACCACCAGGGGGACACCCAGTCCAGTATAACGATGGAACAACTGAATGCAGAGAAAAGAGGGCGGCACCTGACGAGAGGGAAATTCTGGCGGGACTGACGGAAGTGGGGAGGCCGAGAGCAGCAGAACGAACGACAGTCCAGTGTCGGCCGTTGACCAAAGAACTATTTACTCTGAAAACGTACTTTTGCCACGGAGCAATTTAAAGAGGAACGGATGTAACTACGGACAGCGTCTTGGATTCAAGGTAGGCGTCATAGACGTTTTTGTCTTATCTTCTTACCTCCAGATTGATTTTCTTTTGTTTCTCGTCATGAGCCGCGGTCATTTCAGCGTTTGTTGAGTGTTAGCAATAATTTTTTTTCTCTGAGAGTAAATGTTTGTTGAGTCAGTTTAGTTGATTTGATTTGTTTTTTTGAGATTATGAATCTTGTTAAATAGTAAAATCTTTTATACCGAATCTTTAAGTGTAAGCCATGTTAGTGTAGCTAAGCCAAATTTTAGTGTTTAATAAATATAATATTTTAAGGTATTATTTAAAGAAAAGGAAAGGTGTCACGATGTTTTCTCGCCCCCACTAATCCCTCTACCCTTCTGGCCAGAGACTTTTCTAAGAGTTTATCATTTAATTGCCTCTTTTTTTTGAGTGACGCTATAAGAGCGTCTGGCGCCTAACAAGGTAGGTGATGTTAAATTCATGTAATATCATTACCGAGGATGCCAGTTTGTCCACTAATTTTCCCTTTTGTCGCTTATGAATAAAATTAGTGTTACACTGCATTTTCATTTAGCAGTTCTAAACAGAGACCTCATTTGAATTTCGCGCCGAATGTATTTGGTATCGTAAGAAGTGTTTCGTAGTGCCATCTTCACCTGACTTACCGGCCAGACTAAATACATCCAGATGGGAAACAACTACTTCGAAACTGAATGGAATGAGATTTATGACAAATGATAATTCGGACAAATATAAAATATGACAAATAGAAATTCGTGCAAGTGAATATTAGGTTATGTGGAAATTCGGAAAAGTGACATTTATGCCGAATACAAATTTGGAAAAACAAAAATTAGATTGAATTAAAATTAGGGTAAATAAATATTATGGTGAATAAAAATTCGAAAATATGGGGAATTATGCCATATGAGAATTCGGTATGATAGAAATTATGATAATTGGTAGTTATTCATGCGCCTCAAAAGAAATCATCAGAACTGTCTTACCCGGCCTATAATTGGAGGGTGGGGGGGGGGGGGTATATGCATGCTCGCGGGCATAATCTCATTGTAACTTAAATTGAAACCGTGATTTAAACCCCTGAGGAAGTGCAGTCATAAATTGGAACTGTAATTGTTTTTCTATTTGTTTTTGAATAAGGTTCTCAAAGTACCTGCAGCTCTAACAATCACATTCTTATTGAAACATTTGTGCTTCGCTCTTGGTTCTCTTTAAAAAATAAAAGGATGCAGAAAAAATTGAACCGCATATAAGAAGTAGTTATGTTTTTTTCACAGCGCGTCTGCGGAAAGTTCGATTTTGCGTGCCTCCGTAGACTCTGGAAAGTTGCCGATTTCTGAGCTTCTCACTTTGCACCTCTAGAGGTTTTAAAGTAGCCAAAGGAACAATGTAATGAGACGTATAGAAAATACGACTTACATTGATCGTCGTATTGCCATGACTCAGAAACTGTCAGGAAATAAAATAGGCTCAACTGTATTCAATATGAATAATTGTAACATAACAATTAATATAATTAGTGGTGATAAAAATAAATAAACAAATTCACTTATTTATTGAGAATCTCACTCCGAAAATCGAACTCTTTCCTTAGACTCGCTGTGAAAAGTATTGTACTTGCCAAATGTGAGAAGCAGGCGATCCCCGATTCGTGTGATGCCTTCACTCGCCTTCGGCTCGTGACGCCAACTTCACACTCATCGGGAATTGCCTACTTTTCATACTTGTGAAGTAAATAGCTATTAATAGAATGTTAATAAATAGTTTTTCTATGATTTTATGAACTCAGATAATAATACTGATGATGTAATTTCGAACAAGATACATTATGTTTACTGAAAGACTTCCAAAACTTACGAAACACATTTATTTCATCAATGCCTTTTGCAATTCAATTTTTTCTTCCTATCCCTTTTTACCAATTATTGAAAAAAGTTTATAGTTCAATAAATGTTTGCTCATTCTTTCGTAGATTTTTCACTTATTTCTAAAACAAAAGAGCAGAGTTTCAGAAAATGTGTTCCTGGAAAAGCTAAGCCTTGATTTATTAAAATTCAACTATTTATTTTTAAAAATTGGAAAAGGCGACACTAAGAAAAAAATTCATCAACAAAAACAATGGAAAAAATAAACTGATAATATAATTTCAATTCTCAAAATCATACAAAACATTTTTTTCCTCTTACATTTTTTTCAAAGTATAGAACGTGACAACTTTGCAACCATCCCCTGCTTTTCCATACCTTCCCACCATCATTCTCCACACCTTCCTTTATTTCCTATCATACCCCTTCAACCTCCACTTCCTTCCTTCCGCACTATCCTTCTCCGCCACTCCTCGCATTTTCTATTATACACCTAATTTCTGATCATAACCCTTCAACCCCTTTATTCCCTTATCTAACATCCCCTCTCCAACTTTCCCATCATCGCATCCAGTCCCTTCCTTCCCCACGATTCTTATCCACCACTCCCCTCATTCACTATCATTCCCCTACTTTCACACCATCTCTCTTCAATCCCTTCCAAGATTTGTATTATAGTGGTCAAACTTACCACAAAAATGGATGAGAAGCACGAAGGCCAGAAGCAAAGTTCTAAGATGGATCTTCATTCTTCTTGTCTGATTTTGTGAAACGTAACTAATCAATCTGGATAATTTTCACCGCTATATATATTCAAAAAATTATGACGAATTATTCCAATGCGTGTAGCCCACGTCGTAAAATCAATAGAAAATCTCATCAGCCCGAGCAAACTGTCGAAATCGAAAACAGCGCTTAATAGACCTTGGTCTCTTTTCCTCTACTAACACCCGGAAAACATTTGTCAATCAATGTTTTCCTGGTAATTATGAAAGATTTCTAAATTCTAAAATGTATTAAATTGATAAAATAACAGAAGTTTTAAAAATCTATTAATCTCGCTAAGATTTAGGATTGGCACCTTTCACTACAGTGTTAAAAATTCTGTTACTTTATCAATTTAATATATTTTACAATTTATATACCGTCCAGAATTACTTCAATTGTATTCAATTCAATAAAAAATAGTTGAGAGCTGAACTTTCAAGATATGAAATCCAATTTTTCAGAAAAATGTTGACCTTCACACCCGAAAAGACCACAGTTGCATTTAAAACCAAATAGTTACATTTTAAGCAAACGTGAAGAACTTTTACTCAATACCTGAACTGCTAACCAAATATTTGAATTTTTAATTAAAAAAAATTAATTATCAACTAAAAGAACGAACTTTCTATTAAGAAAGACAAATGTTTTTAAAAAAGTTAAATTTTTAACAAAATAAATGAATTTTTTACTAAGTAATACAATTGTTAACTAAAAAAGATAACATTTCTATACCAACACAAAAGAATCTTTATACTAAAGGGACGATTCTTCCATAAAAATACGATTTTGCAAAAGAATAGTTTATTTCTTTTAAAAACATCAGAAAAAAATTGCATTTACAACCAAATAGTTGAACTTTGAAGCAAAAGTGCGAATTAAATAGTAATCTTGACCAAAATACTATTTCAACAGAGGAAACAGGGTGATTTTCCAAGAAGCAAGAGGAATCATAAGGAAATCAATTCTTTCTAAAATAATAATTAATGTAAATACCATATTGAACTAATTATAAAGCACTTTAAATTCCTAAGGTTTCAAGTCGAAACATATATTAAATTTTTAATACAATAGCTGAATTTTCAACCCATGAAGACGAATTTTCAACCACAAAGAAGTAATTTTTAACAAAGGACTTAAATTTCCGACCGAAAAAGTTTATTTCAATCAGAGAAAAACATCCTCACCATAAACGATACATTTTCCACCAAAAGACGAATTTTCATCATAATACATGAATTTTCTATCAAATGTGTGAATTTTCATTTTATAGAGTATAAGTTTTCGAACAAAAATGGAATAGCTTAATTTTCAGAATAACAAAAATGATTTTTAACCAAAAAAATGAATTTTCAACAAAATACATCAATTTTCAAAAAATCGATATAATTGTTAAATTTTCAACCCGAAAATACATTTTACAACAAATAAGTTCATTTTTAACAAAAAAGATAACTTTTAACTAAGCTGTTACATTTTCAAGAGAAAAGATGAAATTTTCTACAAAACAGTTCAACTGTCAACTTGAGAATATGAATTTTCAACATAAATGATGAATTTTCAACCAAAACAAAACGAATTTTAAAAAAATTAGTTCAAATTTTAACCGTGCAGTTGAATTTTTCATCAAAAAATGTAATAGTTATTACTTCTACCATAAAAGAT
This sequence comes from Andricus curvator, assembly GCA_932195095.1. Taxonomy (NCBI): domain Eukaryota; kingdom Metazoa; phylum Arthropoda; class Insecta; order Hymenoptera; family Cynipidae; genus Andricus; species Andricus curvator. Next base: position 16,234 of record CAKNYM010034098.1, read on the forward strand.
TTGAATTTAAAATGAAAAAGTCGAATTCAATCAAAAAATAACATCCAACCCAAAAGATGATTTTTTAACGGAGGCGATTAGTTTTCTAAACATGGAATAGTTGACTCTTCAACTCTAAGCAAAACTCAAATACTTTTTGAGGTTTTTGAAGGATTTTCAGAATGTTAGACACCCTGGGAAAAAGGGAAAGTTTCTTGATAACATATAAAATAGCGGAATTCTTTAAAATAGGGGAAAGGAGGGAAATAGGGGAAAGAGTGCGAAGTTTGTGTTTACAAGCTTTACTTCTAAAATCTCTAATTACCATTTTTAAAGCATACAGAATAATTATCATTGACAGTTTTCTCCTATGGCGCAATTCTTCAGAATAGACTGTGAATGAGTAATATTTAAACTATGATAGGACACTTGGATCTCGATTTACATATTTTTCGCCCTAAAAAGATTTCTATCCTAATTATTTGATATATATATATATATATATATATATATATATA
>CAKNYM010034102.1:0-10240 GCA_932195095.1 Andricus curvator
AAAGAGTCTTTTAAAGCGTCTACTATCCCGTCTATATCATATAGCATTTCACCTTTGCTGTTTCTCATGCTAGCAAACTCTGTACTTTTACTTTCCTTCAACTGTTTATATAGTAGTTTCATTATTCCTCCAAAGCCGTTTTGTATTTTGTTCTCTTCTTCTGTTCTGATTTTTTCTTTACTCTCCTTGACTAGTCGTTTCATTTTCCTCTTTTTGTCTTTGTAATCATTTTTGAGTCTATTTCTCTCCTCATCGCTAAGACCTGTCATGTTTAATGTTCTCTTGGGCGCTTTTTTCTTTTCTCGCTGGGCTGCTTGAATTTCATCATTCCACCATGCATCACCAGACTTTCTTCCTACCACTGCCGTACCACACACTTCAATTGCAGTTTTAACAATGATATCCCGTAATAAAGCCCACGCGCCCTCTATATCTTTAATGCTCGTAAGCGCTTCCCAAGTTGCCCTATCTATGCGTTCGCTTAACTTATTTTGAAACTCTATTCGCACTTCCGGTTTCTGTAAATTTTCAATCTTTATTCGAGTTTGTTTCGTTTTTTCTGTTCTCTTTCTTTTCCATCCCCGGCCTAAGTTTATTTTAGAGATTAAAAGATAATGATCAGTATTGCATTCGGATCCCCTCATGACTCTTGTATCTACAACTAGTTCTCTTATTCTTTCATCCGCAATAACGAAGTCAATTACACTGCGGTTATTTCCTTCACACCAAGTGTACGTGTGGATCATTTTATGTCGAAACCAAGTATTGGTAATAAATAGGCCCTTTTCTAGGCATAAGCTAACTAATTTTTCCCCGTTATAATTTTTTCTTGGATCCCCAAATTTACCTAGTACCCTTTCTGTATCTGTATCCTGACGTTGAACGCCGACCCATCCGTTCATATCTCCTAGCAGAATTATTCTTTCACCTGGATCGCAAGTACTTATTGTGTCATTTAAAGTGTCCCAGAAAGCGTCTTTGACTTCTCGCGGCTCACTGTCAACTAGGGCGTAGCACGCTATGATAAATAACCTTCTGATTCCTACCTTCATTCTAGCCCACAACAATCTGGGATATACAAAATCATGATCTTTGAGATGCTGTCTTGCTTTTTTATTCATAATTAAACCGATCCCTTGACTACGATTTGATTCACTACCTACTCCTGACCATATTTCAAAACCGCCTTTCAACACCCCATTTTCTATGTTTCTACTTTCGCAACCCTTTTTCTTCGTCTCAGGTACACATAAAATATCTAGTTTCCTTGCATGCATAGTTTCACGTAGTTCTCTTATTTTAAGGTCATTCACTCCTCTAGCATTCCAGACACCCAGTCTCCATTCATCGCCTGAAATTCGACCTTTACGTTTACCGTGTGTATGCATTTTGTCGATCCAAGTTTCAGTCCATTCCGAGGCTACTTTATTGTTTGTATTATTCATGTTTAGATTGTACATCCAACTAACACCTTTATGCGCGAAATTTGTTTTGCGAGCCGAAATCATGTCCAAGTTAAGTGATTATTCGTCGTACGGTGGATAGTCTATCTGTAACGTCAGTCCCACCAATACTTCTGTTACTGTGTGTGTGGGGGGGGGGGGGGTGAGGACGGAGAAAGGAAACCGAGAGTCTCAATTGGTTGGGGATTTATTCTGAGAAGGTTACCAGCCTTCAGCAGCGTTGTATTTGATAGGAGTTAATATGTGTCCAAAGCCGAATACTGGCCTACCTCTAAAACAGAAGCCAATAAGTCTTTTTTTTTTTAATTTGAAAAAGAGTTATATATAGATCTAGATGAAATTTGCTCCTGGTTGAAGTATTAAAATAGTTATAATAATTAAACTGCAATATTATAAGTTTTAGGGAGAATTTAAGATGCATTTAGGAGTCTTTGAAAAAGACGCGTCAATGTAATAATATAATTTTTAATCCCTGACAATTTGCGAAAAGCTTTAAAATGTGAGGATTTCTTGAAAAAATTTTGAAATTCCTTCGAAATCATCAAAATCAATTGAAAATTCCTACTAATGGAGAGCGGAAAAAGATCCTAAAATATTTGAAAATCCTTGAAATTCCCTGAAGCGTTATTATTTTCTTCAAATAGGCTCTTTAGGTTTGAAAAAGAGTTATATATAGACATATATTAAATTTTCTCCTGCTTGCAATATTAAAATAGTTATATTAATTGAACTGCAATATTATATTTTTGTTTTTGGGAGAGTTTAAAAATGCATTTAGGATTCTTTGAAAATAAGGCGTGAAGGGAGACGCCATCAGTTTAATTTTCGAGTTTTCCAACACCTCAAAATGTCTTGAACGATTTTGCCCCCCCCCCCCCCACCCTCACTTCTATCATTACATGAAGAAAAATTTTACTTCAGCAGAAATTAATATAAATTGGTATAAAATGAAGAAAAACTCATCTTTTTAAAGCAGGTGGTAGGTTGCTCCATTTTCAGCCAATTTCGAAGATACAAAATACACTTTGTTTACGCGGTTATAAAATCTTGTATGAATATTTATATATACAGAAACAAAGTTTATTGAAAAATAATGAAACTGCAAAATTTTATATTTTGTTCTTTCCCTATTTCGAAAAGTCGACTCGCTACATGAGACACTGAAGTCAGACTGTGGTTTTTTGGTCGGTTTGGACAAAGAGGAGCATCTTGAGAGTCAAGTTACAAGTGCGCGCCTCATTTTCGAGGAAAAATTGAGTGTTTTGAAATTTTTGTAGATACTTTCGGAAACCATTGAAATCAATTGAAAATTACTACGAATAGAGGGTGGAAAAAATCTTAAAATATTTGAAAATCTTTTAGATTTCCTCAAGCGTTATTATTTTCTTCAAATAGGCCCTTTAGGTTTGAAAAAGAGTTATATATAGACATATATTTAAATTTCTCCCACTTGAAATATTAAGATAGTTATAATAGTTGAACTGCAATATTATAAGTTTTAGGGAGAATTTAAGATGTATTTAGGAGTCTTTAAAAAGACGCGTCAATGCAATAATATAATTTTTAATCCCTGGCAATTTGCGAAAGCTTTAAAATGTGAGGATTTCTTAAAAATTTTGAAATTCCTTCGAAACCATCAAAATCAATTGAAAATTCCTACTAATGGAGAGCGGAAAAAGATCCTAAAATATTTGAAAATCCTTGAAATTCCCTGAAGCGTTATTATTTTCTTCAAATAGGCTCTTTGGGTTTGAAAAAGAGTTATATATAGATCTAGATGAAATTTGTTCCTGGTTGAAGTATTAAAATAGTTATAATAATTAAACTGCAATATTATAAGTTTTAGGGAGAATTTAAGATGCATTTAGGAGTCTTTGAAAAAGACGCGTCAATGTAATAATATAATTTTTAATCCCTGGCAATTTGCGAAAAGCTTTAAAATGTGAGGATAGCTATGAAGTCATTTCATATTTTCATTAAAAAAAGGTTGTGTAATAGAGTAAAATTTTGAAGTTTATTTATAGAATAATGTTTTATACAATTTACAAATATATTATGCACAACATAACCGTCGTGGGTGTGGTGGGCCCACATTGGTAGTAAATATCCACCTAGAAACACTACCCGAATCGGGTAGTGAGGCAATGAACTTTCGAGTTCGAACTGCTAATCTATGTATGTATTATTATGCACAACAGGATACAAAATCTTTTCTTATTTTATAAATAAAATAAAGCTTCAGTATATGAATTTTATGGACACTTGAAATTTATTTATAAAATAATGTTTTATACAATTTACAAAAATATTATGCACAAGAGGATGAAAAATCTTTTCTTATTTTATAAATAAAATAAAGATTCACTATATGAATTTTATGGACACAATTTTAATGTATTTATTTGAAAATTAGAATATAAATTTTATCATAAATAATAACAAAATTGTTTTTATAAAATTTATAAAGATTTTTATTAACCTGAATGAAAATAAGTGTTTTAATAATATGCAACATATTACTTTTTATTTTGAGAACACAATGTAATGAAATAATAAAATTGATACCTATTTTTATATCTATTTTATTCATTCATTAGAATTAGAATATAAATTTTATCACAATTTGTAACAAAATTGATAAATTATATGGGCACAATTTTAATGTATTTATTTGTAAATTAGAATATAAATTTTATCATAAATTGTTACAAAATTGTTTTTATAAAATTTATAAAGATTTTGATAAACCTGAATGAAAATAAATGTTTTAATAATATGCAACATTATATATCTATTTTATTTATTCATTAGAATTAGAATACAGATTTTATCACAATTTGTAAAAAACATGAAACATTAAGCATCAAGCACTGTGAATTATCGAAGCGCACTGTTTTGCAATGATGGCCATGAATCCAGATCATTGTTGATCATTGTCATGGTCAAGTCAATATTGTGCCGGAAAGATCCGTTGGGTGGCTCTGACGCAGCAGTCTAAGAGTTTATAAATTGTTAAATTTTGAATTGCATTTACTTAAAACTTACTGCAGGACTTATGTGCAAAGTATATACCCTAATAGCACGGATCGTTCCTGGGACGTTCCCGGAACGTGTAAAATGTCCGCTGCTTGGGAACGTTCCAGGAACGTTCCACTGGAACGTTCGAAACATAAATTAACGTTATTGTTATTATTATCAATAAATATCGCGTAAACCGTAAGTCATAGGTCAAAATCGATTTCAGTTTATGATACGGATATCATATTAGAGTGTAGTATGTGCGGTACTCAAAATTCAAACATGACATCCATTTTTATCTATCTCTTATGGTTTACGAGATAATTGTTGTTAAAAATAACAATAATGGAAAGTTCCCCTCAGGTCCCAGTGGAACGTTCCCAAGGGGCGGACATTTTACACGTGCCGGGAACGTTCCGCTGGAACGTTCCAAAGGTGCCCGCGGAACGTTCCAGGAACGTTCCGTGCTATTAGGGTAGTTAAGTCTTATTAGTATTTACCTAAGTCTACCTATTTAATTTATAGCAAATGCAAGTTTAAATTTTACGATTAAACTCTGGACACTTACGTCTGTACCCTCGTGAAAAGAAAGACCAACTTTAGATCACAGTATAGGCAGGTATAGTCCTGTCCCGGCAGTTTGAACCCCCAATATTCCATCATTATTAGGCTCATCACGAGTCAGGACCATAACCATGGAGGGAGGGACAGAGTTCCATAAATATAACGGAAACTGGTTGAAGCCTCTAGATCTCATAAATGCTCATAAATCAGCCCAGGTTCTTTAGGACTTTTAGGTATAGCTAATCTGTTGATACAGACAGCTATCCTTATTTCAGAGAGAGAGAGAGAGAGTGTGGTGTCTATTTCAATGCCCTCAAAATGAGGCAGGTATAGGCTGAAGGCAAAAGACCAGAAAAAGACCAAACGTGGTTTGAAACTGGTCTTAAAGTGATCTTAAGTTGGTCTTTCTTTTCACAAGGGTAGACTTAAGAGCCGCTAAACGGATCTTTTAGACCCTACAATTGTACGCTCAAAAGGTATGATGAAATAGGTCTATTTATGAAGCAATCACACAGGAATTCTAAGAACTTCTGAATTGTCTCTCACATCAATTAACTTTAAAGTTCATTCATTTATTCATTGATCTGCATACTTCTACTGATATCGACTGCAGGAAAAACCATCAACAGATAAGCAAGAACTCGCTTGTACCATACGCAGGGATGTGTAGTTACGCGTAACTGGAGGTTTTTGACGTATAATACCTAAGTGAAGTATTTTACGTCGAAAACAGGTAAAATACCTAGTAAATTACATGTCAAGATGGCGGACCTGTAGAACTGTGCATAACCTCACTTTTTTGGATTTCTGGTATCGGCATTCGTAAGGGTTTTTTTTAATGCCTATATTGTTAATTAAAAAATAATAATGTCAACCAGGGATGTGCAGTTACGCGTAACTGGAAGTTTTTTACGTATAATACCTAAAGGAGGTACTGTACGTTAAATACCTCGAATGTGTAAAATACATGTAGAAAACTTCTGATTGGCTGTCTGATTCAAGTTTTCAATTTCCCGCCTCAGGTGGCGCCCTCATATATAGAACAAGACGTAATTTACATCATGTTGAAAACTGACGACGTAAAATACCAGGTAAATTACCGTAGAAAACCAAGTAAATTACCACGAGTATTTTACTTACCCATCACTGACCATACGTCCGCTCGGAGTTTAGAAGCAGGAACCATAAGAAACATAGTAGATGTGAATGCCTCAAAATTATAACCCCTTACCCTCGAGGCCCACAAACTCAGTGTCGTGAACAGTGAAACTGGTTTTAGAACATACCACAAATTAGAAACGGCCTCAATAATCCAACATGGCGCAAAGCATGCAGCTATTGCAATATTTTATATAAGGATTCTCTTATTCCATTAGATCGGCAATCTCCCACCTCATCTCTGGTTAATATCACTCCGTTCAGTTAAATAATTAATATCGCTTGCCCAAACCGCACGAATGTATCTGGGCAACTTTATTTTTCATAATTGACGGGCTGAGAGTAAAAGCGGTGCAAAATAAGTTGCAGAAGAGAAGCGGTTTCAGTTTTCGTGTCAACGCAAAGAAGACTTGAAAAAAGTATGGAAGTGGAAACGGAATGAATGAGCGTCAGAGTAGAAGCGAACTGAAATTATTCCGCGGGGAAAAACGGTTTTGGACTTCAACCCGCTTTGGCTCCCAGTCTGAACTAGGGATTAGGGTTGGTAAAGTCGACTTCGACTTTACTCGAAAGTCGACTTTCAGGGACCGAAAGTCGACTTTATACACTCGACTTTGCGCTATTAAAGTCGACTCGAAGTCGACATGTTCGTTCGACTTTGCGACTTCTTCCGACGACTTTTGCTTACCGCCGCGCGCCAAGTCCAAATTACGTTTGCAGTTTGCTTTGCAGCTGTTGCTGTGCGATATGGCTCATTGAATCCGTCCGCGCATGACGCGCTCGAACAGATAGCGCCAACCAATCGCGTGCAAGGCTACTTCTGGCCGAGCCGGCGGGCTTCTCTTAAACGTATAAACGTATTACATACGTTTATAGTATTAATACTTTTATTTTCGATAATTAGCAGTTTTTTACTGCCCAAAAGTACTACGAATTATCAAGTTTTTCCTGTATATGTCAATCAAAACCCTTGTTTTTTTCAGAATACTAATACGTACCTGTGAATAAAATATATCAATATACATAATATATAATGTATGTGACCGTCCGCGAAGAAAGGGACCTAATGCGGAAAAAATCGATTTTCATTTTCTTACGCCAATCGATAGTTTCTGAGACACTCTTTCATTTCCAATAATCAGAAATTCTTTAAGTTAATTACTTTTTTTGTTATTAAGCTACAAACATAGGCATGATAAGCGTACGCGGAGACCGAACGAGAGGCCTACGAAAGCCAGCCCCACCGCTGACCACTACAGCTGTACGCGACGTGTCCGTGAGATCCACTGGCTCGTGCCTAAAGGTGTAGTGGTAAGTGGAGGAGGTGATTTTCGTAGACGCATCCCCACTACTCAGTTTCTAGCTTGCGGGCTCTGCTACGATCGCCCGTCCCGTAAAATTCAGCCTTGACGCATTAGGTCCCTTTATTCGCGGACGGTCACATATATCAATAAGAAAAAAATGTGATTCATACATGTCAATTATTTAAAAGTATTCCTCGTAAAAAAAATTATTGTGGGCCCTAAGAAGAGCCGATATGAATTAAATGAGAAATTGGATTGCAAATTCAGTCTGAAAAATTGTTTCTGAAATGTCCCGAGATGTAGTAGGTAATCTCATCAAAGGAGAGTACTTTATTTTAAACTTAAGACTATTGAAAAGAACTATTCGACAAGTTCATCGAATGTACTGAAATGAAATCAACACCGTTCACTGTTTTACGTTATCCCGCACCGACTTATCATTGGTCGCTGTTGTCTGAGTGGGTCATGACTTACTGGTACTGGTAATTGATGATAGAGTGGGGGCTTTCTTCGGCTAATTGGCTCACTGAATTGCTATAGACTACGATAAAAGAGACCACTCGAGACGTTTAAGTCACTTGATTTCTGAATCCCGATAGCAAGTTAAGTTTAATGTAAGTTATTTAAAGTAAACAAAATTTAAGTTCTAGCGAAAAAAGTCGAAAAAGTCGACTTTTTTCATCGATTAATCGATTTTGAAAGTCGACGCGTAAGAAGTCGGTCGAAAAGTCGAAAGTCGACTTTTCACTGCGATTTACCAACCCTACTAGGGATCCCGGAGTCGACTCCGGTTCTTCGGTGGATTTGATTCCTTGCGCTCGAGAATCGATTCTTTGGAGTCGACTCCGCTTACCGGAATCGAGCCCAGAATCGACTCTCGATGCCCGGGATTCGATTCCGGAATCGACTCTCGCGCCGGGAATCGATTTCTGCAGTGGGACTGTGATGCTGTTTCGAAGGCGTACGTGACAAACTCCACACGCTATGGCGTACGTGAGCGCGCTCCTATTGGTCAGGCTTAACGGCTGGGCCTTGGGTTTGGGTCCCCCGCTCTTATGCCACCATCGCACGTAAGCCGAAAAACAGAGGCTATAAATGTATGTTGATCAGGGCGTAAGATCAGATCTCTTCCGTTTGTGAACTTTTCAACCTGCGTCGCTCTCAATTTAGTTTTCTTGAATATTTTCTAAGTGGGTAAATTTTCCTGCAGATCCAACGGACCAGGACGTAACATCCGCGAATGTGCGTTGCGTTCTTACGGCATTCCGTAATCCGTAAGGCACAATATGAGTCCGCCAAGTGAAGTGTGGTTACACTTTAAAAAAATCGGTGACAAAACTGACAAAGTGCTGTGTGCTCATTGTCAGGCAAAACTAAGTTATAACACCAGTACGTCTTCAATGACGAAACATTTACAAAAAGTGCATAATATAGAGTTGAACTCGACGAAAAGGAAACGCGAAACGAGTCAAACGCGTTCTGATGGACGTTCTCGTGCTGTTCGTGCGACGCTAGACTTCGAGGAAGCTGGTCCCTCAACGGGGTCTGACTCTCATCAAGTAAGTTTTCTTAAATTAAATTAACATTTCAATTGATTAACATATTCATAATTAGATCCAGGTATTCTTTATTCATTTTTTAATCTGAGATTCAGATAAAGTTTTTATACATTGTGGAAAAATACCTGTATAAATGTGAAATATATTTAAATATATTGAATTTTTGTCTTCATTCCTGGCTTATGGAAATACCCACCATTCTTGTTAAATATTAATCCAGGTATTATTTATTCATTTTTTAAACTGAGATTCAGATAAAGTTTTTATACATTATGGAAAAATACCTGTATAAATTTAAAATATATTTAAATATATTGAATATAAAAACTTTTCAGTCCACATTAATATTTAATGTGAAAATGAATTTCCATATTTGTTTCTAAGTAGACGTAATACTATTACATTCTAAGACGTATGTGTAATTATGTGTATGTATATGTGATTATTTCTTTGAAATGAGTTGTTTAAGTTTTTTCTTATTAGATAACAATTGTAATTTTCATTCAATATTATAATAATTATTTTTTCGATAGTTTTTGTATTTTCAATCAAAATTTATATCAATGATATTACTGTTTTTTAATTCTTAATCAAATGAATAGATAATAATAGATATTAAGAATTAATTTGGATAAATATTAATTTCAAATAAGATTAGAATCAATTAATTATTTATTTTAATTGATATTAACATAAATTCATTTTTTAGTAATTTAGGTTAAAATTAATTATGCATTTTAATTAAAGTGAAGTATTAATTTAAATAAAATTTCAAATTTTCGTGGGCTTTCATAAAGGCAGGAATCGGAGTCGAAGAATCGGGTCGATTATTCGATTCCCGGAATCGATTAATTTTTTTCAGAACCGAAGAACCGAGAATCTACTCCCTCTTTCGGTTTCGGAACCAAAGATATTATACACCTAGATGCGGCAAGTGGCGGCGGAGTGGGGATAGAATTATTAGTAGGGTAAGATAAATGTAGACGGCGCTGTCGGCGAAAATCTTACCGTCCCCGCTGTGCCTCTCTACCCGCTGAAGTATCCATCCCCTCTTAACAGTTGTCGTGAGTAAAATGGGCAAAAGAGGCGCTGTCGCCGAAAGGAATTTCAGTAGATAATATAGTTTTCTGAAAATATTCATGATCACTAGAGCAATTCGAAGTTACCCGGCGAT
>CAKNYM010034103.1:0-35054 GCA_932195095.1 Andricus curvator
GAGGACGCGCTACGTAGTGGTGATAGGAAACCCACCGAGTAGCTTATGATATAATTACTGATATTAAATTAAAAAATGAATTTAGGGCTAAACACGACTCTACTGATAACACCTACTATCTTGTTATGTTCAAAAAATTACGCACTAGTATACAAAAGCGTATTGAAATTGCATTTGCCAGATTTACGTACAAAGCAGAGGTAATCATAATCTTAGAACCATCTACATGTTGCTCATGTGTCAATAGATAAAAGCGTGATCATAGAATACCAGGTGTAATAAGTTTCAACAACATCGAATTTTCAACTCCTCACGAAATAGTACAAGCTTTTCCTTACTACTTTAGTAGTGTTTTTATTAAGCCTACTGTTCCTAGTTCTTTACTAGATAAGTCGCATCAGCGTCGACTACGTGATAATATTTAATTTTCCGAAAGCACTTTGTCAAAGCAATTAAGAAGTACGAGTACATATTCTGTGGAATGAAAAAAGGCTAGAGTTTGTCCTGTATTTAAGAATGGACTCAAATCTGAAGTCACCAACTACAGGCCTATTGCACCTTAAATAACTTTTCTAAAGTTTTTGAATTATGCCTGCATGATTTTATATATACTCTTGTTGCTATAAATGTATATCAACATTTCAGCATAGCTTCATTCCACGAAGATCTACCACTTCCAATCTACTTGTGTTTACACAGAATATAAAGGACCTTCTCTCATTGCGAATCTCAACTCTTGCTTAAATCTCCAAACTAATTTAAATCTTATCAACAATTGGTGTAAATTGAACAATTTGAGTCTAAACCGATTAAAGTGCAGAATTCTATCGTTCTCCAATAAAAATGTAGTACTGACTCGTAGATACTCCATGGTTGAAGTCTATAGAGATCTAGGTATTTTACTAGATAGTCGTTTGACTTTTAATGACTACAGAAATGAGTTGGTTGATGGTGCATATAAAACTATTGGCTTTCTTATGAGAGCATGCAGACATTTTAAAACAATATAACCGCATATGACACTATTTTGCACGATTGTTAGATCGAAACATGAATATGCATCTATCATATGGTCTCCACATACAAAAAAACATATTGCTGCCACCAGGCATTACGCAACAGATTCCATATATGGGCTCTCGAAGATAGACGCATATTCGCAAGTATTCAAATATTGTTCAAAATTATCGGAGCACTAATTGATAGTCCATCATTACTTGAATGTATTCCGATAAATGTACCGCAGTTTAACTCTAGAAGCTCGCCTATGTTCTATTTCACGAATTCTAAGAGTAATACCTCTCCAATTTTCAACATGTGTAATTGCGCAAACAAGGTCATTTTAGTGAATTAGAATCTTGATTTATTTTATATATCTCTAGGAAAATTAATGAATGTTTTGCATGATTGTTTTGAACATACGAACACGATATAAAATCCTGCCTGCGTGCTCACATCTATATTAATGTACATAGTGTACATCTTTGAAGCCCTATAATTGGTTCTTTGAACTGTTGGGCTTTCTTAATTTTCAAATCCTTTCCGTCTTCCTTTCCGTCTAGGCATTTCCTCGCGCAAGTTCTTGTGTTTCTGCGGCTTCTTATATATTTTCGATTCAAGGTCTCATTCACATTCTCCCACCATAATTTCCTCGGTCTGTCTCCGGTTACGCTAGCATTTACTTTACCAAAATATACTTGTTTCGTCAGTCATTCTTCCTACATTCTCTCAACATGCCCAAACCACATCAACAAATTTATTACCTTCTTGTGAAGCAGGGTCTCCTCTAGACCACATTCCTTGAGAATCCTCTCATTACGGACTGTGTCCATTATTGTTTTACGGCGCACATTGCGCATATGTTGCATGCCCACCGCGTTAATTTTACGCTTATCCCTTCCTTGGTAGGTCCAGGTCTCGCTACCGTAGCGCACAGCGGGTGCAATTATAGAATTATATATCGAAATTTGAGCATTATTCGATATATTTTTACTTCTGGCAATGGATCCTACGCTGCCGATAACTTTGCAACCCTCGCTTATATGCCTGACTATCTCTTAATCGATCTTTCTGACTGTAGTAAATCAACTAACAAGATAAACGTAGATATCAACTCAGTTGTCCATTTACCCTGACACTCGGTTTGCTACCTGCATATATTACGTTTATTGCTTTTAGGATCCATTCAGTGATTCCATAAACTTCCAGGTCTATCCAAAGTAGTGTAATTCCATATTGGACCTCCCAGACCTTTTCTTCTGTTATTTTCATTATCTTATTCATAAGTATTTTTGAAAATATTTTGTTTACGATACTTAGTAAGCTGATACTTCTGTAATTATTGCAGTTTGCTTTATCTCGCTTTCCATTGTATGTTAGAATAATAATCGCCTTTTTCCAGTCATCTGGAACTTCCCCCATCTCGATAATTAAATTCATCAACTCTCACAGACTTTTAGGTATAAGGGGCCGTTCATATATTACGTAAGCCGTTCTTCTTTTGTTTATATCGTTGTGTCCTTCTCAACTTCACATCAATTTTGTTCTCGTCTTTATTTAAACAAAAGAAAAACGGCTTACGTAATATATGAACGGCCCCTAATATATTCGCCACCGAATTTAAGCATCTCAGCGTAATACCATCTACACCAGCAGCCTTAACATCCTTTAAGTTCTTAATGATATACCTAATATCAGAGACACTAATTCTTTCAACCGCGTTTTCCGAGGTGGCGTCTTCTAAGTCGCAGTCGTGCCGATCCAAAGATTCACCTCCTAATAAGTTCTTTTAATGTTCTCTAAAACCGTCTTTTACTCTGTCCGTATCCTACACAATTTCGCCCTATTTGATTTTAACCTTGCTTTCTCTAACTAGTATTTTGACTTTTCTCTTCTTGTCCCTATCATTATTTTCTAGTCTAATTATATCGTTATCACCAAGACCTGTGATATTCAACTTTCTTAGATACGCTTGTTTCTATTCGTTAACGGCTACGCGGATTTCATAATTCCAGTAAGAGATACTGCTGTATCTCTTACTAGCTCTTTCAGTCTCTCATCTGTAATAACACAGGCAATCATACTGTGACTATCACCTGCATGCCAGGTGTACAAGTGCATAATTGTAGGCCTAAGCCAAGCATTGGTACTAGAAAAGCCCTTTTCTAAGCATAAGCTAACCAATCTACCGCCGTTTCAATTTGTTTTTGGATCTTCAAAATTACCTAGCACCCTTTCCGTACCCTCGTGTTTAACTGCAACCCATTCATTCATGTCTCCTAGTAGAATGATTCTTTCTTCATAATCACAAGTGAATATAGTATCATTGAAAGTGTCCCAGAAGGCGTCTTTTACCTCACACAGTTCACCATCAACAGGGGCGTAACACGTTATGATAAATAGTATTTTGATTCCCACTTTCATTCTAAACCACAACAATCTTTGAGATAGAAATATATTTTCCTTGAAATCCTTTTTTGCTTTCCCATTCATAATCAGACCGACTTCCGATTTTCTATTATACCACTGTCGCATCCCTTTTCTCTTTGCTTCAGGTATACATACATTATCTACCTTCCTCAGTGCATTGCCTTTCTTAATAGTTTTTCCTTAAAATCATTCACCCCTCTATCTGAAAACAGAAATTTCACCTACGAGAAACTGAATATGAAATCAAATTTCAATGGACTTAAATACTTTTCCTAGTCATATTCTTTTTCGTTTTCTTTTGCCGGATATTATATTTCAAACCAGATTTAAATCAAATAAATCAATAGAATTTGGAAAAAGTACTCATATTAACGTTGATCGGGAATCCTGGAAATGTTCGGCATTTGTCATACGCTGCTATATACGAGCATCCTATCTGCCTATTGTATTACTTCTTCGAAGCCATTTCGTACTAAAAATTCTCCTTCTTTTCAGTTAAAAATAAAAAATTGAATTTTCTGGAAAAAGAATTTGAAATCGAGTCACAGTTCAAGTGAAATTAAATCACATATTTCCCCTAATTTCACTTATAAATCAAAGATTATTACATTCATTTTAAACCGGTTTGAAACTCCTAGCCTTTCAAGCAAAAACATTGCACTCTAAACAAGACACATAAATCCCCAACCAAAAAAGATGACCCGCACCAAAATACACGAATTCTCAAACAAATGAGATCAAAATATCAAAATTCCCTATATTCCTTAAAATCGGTCGATAATGTCAAAATCTCTTAAATCTTGTGAAATCCTTAGAAATCTTTTGAGATCCTGCATAACACCTTAAATTATTTATTATCTTCTGAAATTCCTTATAAAATCTTAAAAATAATTTTGAAAAATTCATTGAGATCTTCAAAATCTCTCTAAAAATCTTTGAAATCTAAAGAAATGCCATAAATCCTTTGAAGTAAAGTGAGTACTCGAGATGGATGAAGTTGACCATTTCAAGAAGAGGGTCTCGTCCATTTGCGACTACATGTGCTGTACCCAGAACAATCCTATTGTGAAGACATTCAAGATTCAGTATTCGGCGACCACCTTGACGGTGTTTGATATAAAGTCGCGGACAAGACGACTGAAGGTGTACCTTTTTGTTCATGAGTATAACTTTTCATCACCCGATGTCGAGGAATCTGAGCTCGTCCTTTTTCCATGGAACCACTCAAAATGAATAGAATACTACCGGGACGGCAAGCATGTTCGTTGCAGATACTTTGTTCCTCGCCGACAGTTCAGAAGACCAAATCTGCCGGATAAGACGTTTGTATCTGCTTCGGCGAGTATCCTTTATAGATGTCACGTCCCGAATGAGGCTCTGTGGCCCGCCCTGGTATGTATTTATGGGTGTCTCCAGCGCCAAGGTGTCGTATAGCGCTTCTGTCGAAGAGCTCAGGATCTTCGGGGATGCCATTTAGTTTTTCTCGCTTCAAATAAACCTTGCCGCATTTTTTTAACTCAAATTCCATTCCAATCTCCTGTGTGTATTCTTCGACAATCTCTAGAACTAGATGTAGTTGCTCTTTATTTTTAACATAGATCTTGAGATCATCCATGTAAAATACATGTGCGACCTTATGCTTTGGATGTCTAGTTTTTCCGCTGAAGTTCCCTTTGGAATGGCGAAGTGTGAGAGATAGTGGCAATAATGTAAGGCAAAAGAGCAGAGAAAGGACGAAAGGGCTCATGGTGACGCCCTGAAAGATACCTCTCTGAAAGGTTACGTTAATTGTCACACGATGGTTTCCTGATGTAATAGTAAATCTGGTTTTCCAAAGCGGCATCAATCTCTCTATGCACCTCACGATGTGTGGATGAACCTTTACGATTTCCAACAGTCAGATGATAAGTCTATGGAAGGTTGAATCAAAAGCTTACAGGTGGTAGATCTAGACCATCGAGAGGTAGCGCTGGAAGGATGCTGCGTCTTTGAAGACACATCTATCAATAAGCAGATTCTCCCGACATTCTGCTACGCCTCTCTTTGAGCCACGATGCTCATACAGCTCTCACCACACAGGTCCGATTCTCTAAACAATCCTATCATTTAGCATAGCTGTGAAGATCTTGTACAGCGTGTTCAAACAAGTTATTGGTCTATAATTATTTAGGTCAGAGAAGTTGTCCATCTCAGAGAGGAGCACAGTGCATTATTCCACCAACCACTCCGGACTAGGCTTTTCCGACTTTGGATACGAGGTAAAAATGCGGGCCCTATAATGCTGGGTTGAAGGAAGCTTCTTCCACCAGAAGGCTTTGATACCATCTGGTCCCAGAGCGGAATACTTCTTCATGCCTTCCAATACTTTTTTCACCTCCTCGGTAGTGATAGGTGGGCATTCCTCTTCAGGTGTTCTGAGGGCTCTGCATAGTAACTGGAAGGTTTTGGAAGAGTCGAGATGGGTCAGAGAAAAACTTTTGATTTTCACTGACCCACCTCTCCCTCCGCTCTAGACGTCTCCTAGCGTCAGATAGTAACTGTATTCTGTCAACAATATGCTGCTTGATGGTCAGCAACTTTGACTTGTTGAGTGTGTGATGACCGATCCACAGTTCGCGCGACCCTGGGAGTGCAATTCCTGCCAGATGTTATGTAGTCAATCACATACTGCATGCGGGACGCGTACTGTCTTGCTCCGTCTATCTTGGTGCTGAGTTGATGCATTTGTCTTTTGGTCTTACGATGAGCCGTTGGTTTTGTTTCACGGTTTACATCCGCCAAAGATATCGCTGCATTAGACTTTAGAAAACTTTATTTTGATTACACATTTGAAACTTCAAATCCTGCTCTCGAAATTACACATTGGTAACACTCAAATTCTTGAGTTAAAAACACATATTAGCGTGCAAATTAATGTATTTACTCTTAAGTATGTACATTTGCGTAATTACATTCAAAGTATTACTGTTAGTAGACCACATATAATTATGTGTATTATAGTTCATTTCTATACTCTTGTTAAATACCTATTTTCAATTTCAATCGCAAATCGATCGCCGTCACATTCTAATTAATAGTCCAGAGGTCGGGCTATTCGGAAAAATCTCCACGAAGCTCGTCATCCAGTTCAGCCTGATCTTTGAGCTTGAGAGAAACCTGGATGCTTATATTTCTCCTCGTCCTGAATCATCGCTCTTTCTCTATTGGATGCCTGCCCGCGATTGCTATTAGTCACCGATGTTACGTCCTGAATGCGGCTTTGAGGCACGCCCAGGTATGTATAGGTTTCTCCAGTGTCAAGATGTCTAATAACACTTATATCCAAAAGGTCAGGGTCCCTGGGATCACCAACAATCTTTCCTTTCTTCAGATGAATCTTGGCACACTTGTCCAATCCAAACTCCATACCAATCTCTCCTGTGTACTCCTTGACGATATTTAAAGCACTGTGAAGTTTGTTTTTACCAGAAGCACGGATCTTGAGGTCATCCATATAAAATAAATGAGTGACCTTACGCTCGCGATGATGAGTGTCACTGCAGAAGCATCCAGGATAATTTCGTGATGCGAGAGATATTGGCAGAAGTGTGATGCAAAAAAGCAGAGGACTCATGGTATCACCCTGAAAGAGGCCCCTCTGAAAGATGACGTTTGTTGTCACACGATAAGTTCCAGATGAGATAGGCGAATCAAAAGCTTTCCGGCAGTCAATCCAGGCCATTGACAGGACTCGCTGATGGGCTTCTGTGTCTTTGCAGACGCACGTGTTAATTCGCAGGTTCTCTCGGCAGCCTGCTACACCTCTTTTCGAGCCACGCTGTTCGTACATCTCTCTCCACACAGGCTCAATTCTTCGAACAATCCTGTTGATTAGGACAGCTGCGAAGATCTTATACAGTGTGTTCAAACAAGTTATTGGCTTGTAATTCTCTGGGTTGGACAAGTTGCCTTTTTTCGGTAGGAGTATAGTGCGTCCTAATAACATCCACTCCGAAATTGGCGTTTCCGACCTTAAATATGACGTGAATATGGGGGCCAGATGTTGGTGTAGAGAACTAAACTTCTTCCACCAGAAGTTCTTGATACCATCTGGTCCTGCATCGGAAAACTTCTTCGTATCCCTAAGTGCTTTTTTCACCTCTTCGGCAGCGATTGATGGACATTCCTCCACAGACGTTATGAGGTCACGAAACTCCTTGAAAAGAAGAATATTCTTAGTATCTTCTTTCAACTCCAGTGTTTTCGGGATCTTGTATACCTCTCTTCAAAAAGTCTCTACATCGTTGGGCTTTGGTGGATTTTTGAAAGAAACAGGGAGATCGTTGAAGAGGCGCGATGGGTCAGCGAAAAACGGTTGATTCTCCCTGACCCATCTCTCCCTCTTCTGTGTCCTCCTCCTTGCGTCAGATAACACCCGTATTTTGTCAACAATACGCTGGTTGATTGTCGGCAGCTTTGACTTGTTCAGTGTGTGATTGTAGATCCTCAGTTCTTGGGCGAACTTTCGAAACCTTTCCGTAAACGGACTACCAATGTTATGTAGTCAATCACACATTGAACACGGTACGTATTCTGTCTTGCCCATCCAATCTTCTTGTCCAGTTGATGTAAGCGCCTTATGGTCTTTTGATCCATCGTCGCTTTCTCCTCTCCGTCTGCGGCTTGTTCATACAGTGGTTGGGGAAACGCTCCGCGTACATATCCATTTTTCCGGAGTATGTACAAAGAGTGAATGCGCTCTATGAAGCCTTCGCGAAGAGAGATAATGCAGGGACAATACCGAATGTGTGTCGGGTCAGATTCGTTCTAGTTAGGGTGTACCCATCTTATGAAAATGGATATTGTAGAGTAACCAGACTCTGAACAGCCGTTCTCAAAGCCATATCCAACGAACGCAATTTAAAGAGAGAAAATCGAGGCAAAAGTTAAAGATTGGAAAACTAATAAATTAGTTCGAAAAACTAATTCGCTCTATGCGAGCCCCTGTTTTCTGATAGAGAAGGCAGATGGGTCTCAAAGACTTGTTGTAGACTACCGACGTCTAAATGAAGATACCATTCGTATGAACTTTCCACTGCCCAACATCGACGTGACGATCGCATAGAAGAACTACGCCGTGCGACGATATTTACAGTATTCGATTTAGTGCAAGGGTATTTACAAATTCTCTTAACACAGGGAGCAAAGGAAAAGACAGCGTTCATTACTCGGCAATAAGATGGGACAATTCCAAAGAGCCATGTTCGGCTTAATGAACGCTTCCTTCTACTTTGCCAAGTTGATGAAACGCGTATTCGGTCCATTCGGAAACAAACTAACGCTAACTTATTTTTATGATATTTTGGTCCCTGCGCGATCCTGGAATGAGTTGGTACAAAAGCTTTGAAAATTTTTAACTTTATTGGAGGATGCTGATTTGACGCTCAATTTAAAAAAAAATGAAAATTTGGACTTAAGCAAGTTGACTATCTTGGATAGTTCGGAGCATTTCAAACTGCTCCTGGAGAAAAGAAAATTCAAGCTGTTCTAGAGTTCCCAATATCCAGAAACGTTCGTGAAGCTCGCAACTTCTATGGATTAGCCAATTTTTTTGCTGATTCATTCCCAGGTTTGCGAAGTTAGTAGCTCCAACAGTTGAATTGTTCAGGAAAGATGAAGTTTTTGAGTGGAATGAGTGTGGGGACAAGACATTTCGCGAATTTAAAAAGCTACTAGGGTCGTATCCGGTCTTAGGATATTATAATTCGAAAGCGAAGTACACCGAACTGCATACAGACGTTTGTGCAGAAGGTCTATGCGCTATGTTCCTGCAAGGCGATGATAAAAATATGTTACGCTTAATTCACGCTATCAGTCGTAGAACTTCTGATATGGAAAAGAATTATCATTCGACGAAATTAGAGCTTAGGGCTAAAGTGTGGGCAATGGAACAACTGCGACCCCTTCTAGCAGGAATACCTTTTCGAGTTATTACTGATTATCAGGTATTGGTCCATATTAATTCACTAAAAATGAAAAATCATCAAATCGTGTTTTGGCAGAATTTGATTTCTGAGCATGTCTTCGAAATACACCATCGTGCTCGCGAAGGAATGCGACATGTTGACGCCTTGTTTCGTGCACCGGTTGAGGAGATGAGTGGAGAGCTAGATAAGGCCTTGATATTGAATACCATGATTTCTGAGAATACAATTTATATATATCAACGAAATTATGATCTATTTGCAGAAAAGATTAGTATTTTAGAGACGCAAGAAATTAAGCGCTCGCGTAGAGACAGGGGGTAAATCGAAGATTATCTTTTGATAGATGGAATATTATAAACAAAATAATGCGGATAAAGAGTTCTATGGAGTGCATCGAGTGGTGCAGAAGGATAGTGACAAACAGACCCACAACAAATAATAAGTCAGGCCTTACCAACCTGACGTAATCAGCAGCACTGACATCTCTCTCTCACTCTTTCTCAATTTTCTATTCTACCCTAGCCTTTTGTTCGAGACGTGAGAGGAATAAGCTCTAAATTTTATCATACAAATCACAATTGTGGAGATATCGGATCCAGAATACGAAAATTTTCGTTTTTTAATTACAATTATGGTTTGAAATTGCCCTAAGAATTTCTTTCCGGAAATAATGTACACAGGATTTCTCCTGCAGTAGAAAAAGAATATTCTCCATAAGGATTAAATTAAGAATATTTATACCATATAATTTACCTGCAAAATATGTGAGTTAGTTTTAAGCATGGTCGATTTTGATGCAGTTAAGCATTTTTATAAGTTTTGCTTATCGGTTTGCTTATGTATTTCATTGAATTTTGAATTTCTGAAAATAAAACTTGATGTAAAATAATAGCTAAAAATACATTTCAAAGAACCATAGGAATCTTTGAACTGTCACCTTGTATAAATATTTTGAATTCATCTCTTACGCAGAATATTCTCCTTATATTATAGAAGAAATCTTGTGCATAATATTTCCGGGCAAAAAAATAAAAATTATTCATCAATAAATAACAAGTACTATTTAGGGGTGAAAGAATCGCTTAGCCTTAAATTTGCATTTTTTTATATTAAAGACTAAGAAAATTAATTTTCAGGCATTAAAGTCCTAGCGGAACCTCCAAAATAATTTTTACAAATAAGAGAAATTTGGGAGGTAGCGTTTGCAAAATTCAAAATCACAAATCTTTTTGGGACAGCCTAGTATAGATTCAATTATTCATTAAAATAGAAAGTATATTTTTCGTAGTAATATGCTATTCATAAGTTATTAGGCATATTTACTGTATTAAAATACACAGCATATGCAGATGATGTAGTGCTAGTAGCGGACGATGAAAGAGGTATGAATCTGTTGATGAGAGTGTTCGAAGACTATGAGAGAGAAAAGGGTTTAACTGTGAATGTGAACAAGACTAAGATTATGTGTTTCAGAAATAAAAGGGGAAGATTAGAGTATGAATGGAAGATAAATAGCGTGGTGGTGGAGTTGGTGGATGAGTTTTGCTACCTAAGATTTTGGTTCGAAACTAGAGGAGGAAGCGACCTGCAGGTGAGAAAGAGATTAGAATGTGCGAGTAAAGTAATGGGACAAGTATGGGGTATAGGAAAAAGAAGGTTTAAGGATGACTGGAAGATGAGAGTATGGATGTTTGATGTATTAGTATAGTCAGTGTTAAGCTATGGAGTGGAAATTTGGGGATGGAAAGAAGATAAGAGAGTGGAAAGTTTGCAGGAGAGATTTTTGAGATGGGTTATGGGAGTGAGTTATAACTATCCAGGTTATATGCTGAGGGAAGAAATAGGACGGGAAAAAATGGTGGTGAGGCAAGTGAAAAGAGCTTGGAACTTCGAAGAGAAACTAAGAAGGGGAGAAGGAAGAAAAATTGCACAAGCGTGTGCCCGGGAGGTTGTGGATAAAGAGAGAAGGGGCAACGTGGGACGTTCAAAATGGGAGGATGAGAGATATGTAATGAGGTTTGAATGTGGTATGCAAGTTAGGGGCAGAGAGTGGAAGGAAATAGAGGAAGAGATTAAGGCAAGACAAGGGGAGGAAAGATGGGGGGAAATCGCTGATTCAAGGTACAACAGCTGGTATAGAATGGTGAAGAGGCAGGGGGAGCCAGAGTACCTGCAAAAGATTAAATAGGAAAGAAAATGGAATAGAGTGGTGAGATTCAGAATGGGAGAGGGTGTAAGAGCATGTAGGTATTGGATGGATGAAGAAGAGAATGTGTGTAGAGTATGTAAGTATGAGCAGGAAACATGGTTGCATGTGTAGAGAGGTGTACAGGTGACGAAGGGGGAGGGGAGAGCATAGAAGAGAGAATGAAATGGATTCTGAATGAAAACGGTCAGGGGGAGGAATGAATGAAGAAGCTGGAAGAGCTGAGAGAGAGAGAGAGCTGGTGGCACAGGGTAGGGAAAAAGCCAAAAAATGACTCCTAAAGAAGGAGAATTACGAAGTAGTGTTGCGGAGTAGAATCCAATTGTGAGATTGATAGTGGTAAGAGGAAATGGAAGCCCAGGGCAAAGTCGCAAGCGTTTAGATATAAGAAAAATAAGTTAAGACGATATGTAGCGAATAGTTAATAAGATACTATAGGTCTTGTTTGTAAGAATACATGTAATGGTTATGTAAAGAATCTCAAACCCGTAAAAGGGAGAGAGTATAAATAAATAAAGACTGTATTAAAATACACAAATTATGGCCTTTGTCCCTTCATTGACACTTGGTTTAGTAATATTTCCAGCAAAAAGTCTCTCCGTGAATCTGGTTACTTTACGGTAACGCAATTTCCCAATCAATCCGTCCACGCTGTCCACTAGGGTGACGAATTTATGCACCATCCATTTTGTAGAATAAATTTTTTAAATATGTTCACGTTCGGTTGACAATTAACATGAGTGCTGAAAATTAATATTTTCGGGTTCAAAATTCAACTTTTTTATAGAAAATTTATCTTTTGGCTTGAAAGTTCAACGATGAACTTTTTTTTCTTTCTCGAATGAAGAATATATGTTTGTTAAAAATTTGTCTTTTTGTCAGAAATTAATCTTCCTGGTTAAAAATCCGTTTTTATTTATTTTAAAATTCATCTTTTCTAGTAGAAATTTCGTCTTTTTGGGTAAAATATCAACTTTTACATTTTTGTTAAGAATTAATCTTTGTAGGTTGAAAATGCAAGTATTTCGTACAAAATTCATATTTTTTATTTCGAAATTGAACTACTTGGTCGAAAATTCAACTGCTTTATTGAAAATTTAATTATTTTGTTGAGAATTCAATTATTTTGTTGATCATTTAAGTAGTTTGCTGAAAATTCAACTCGTGGTTAAAAATACAACTATTTCGTTGAAATTTGAACTATGTAGTTCTAAATGCTACTGTTTCGTTAAAAATTAATTTTGTTGTTGAAAATTCATCTTTCTTGATTCAAAATTAACTTTCTGTTGTAAATTTTACTTGTTCAGTTTAAAAGTCAACTTTTTTGTAAACATTCGACTTTTAAGCTTGAAAATTCACTTAAATATTTGGGTGGAAATGCAACTATTTTGTGCTGAAATTTAACCTTTTTTGTTTGAAAATTGAAATATTTAGTTGAAAATTTATCTTCTTATGCAGAAAATTAATTTATTTTGTTAGAAATGTAATTATTGTATTGAAAATTCAAGTATTTTGATATGTCATCTTTTTCGGTCGATAATTCAACGGGCTTGTGGAACATTCGTCTATTTGAACAGAAAATTCGTCCTTTTGGTTAGAAAATTGATCTTTTTTTGTAAAAAATTCAATTGTAACGTAAAAAGTTCCATTATCTGATTGAAAACGCAACTGTTATTTTCTTTAATAGATTAACTAAGTGTATTTTTCAAACATTTATACATCAAATTGAAGCGTGATGACAATGTCATGTCTCAAATATTTATTACTGACATGAACGGTGTTTACTCTTTGCCATTAAAGGTCTTCCTATGTAACAATATATTTATTGTTCTAAAAAGTTATACAATTGTTATAAACAAATTCATTTTAGTGCAACTTTTTTACTTTATATTCCCCCGAAAGAAGGACTCTACTGATTCTACACACTAGTGGCTGCGCCCTTTTTTCAAAATATCAGTACTAGTATTCACCTACATTATTTTTTTTGTCAACTTGATTTTCTAAATTTGAATTTTTCTGCAGTACACAAGGAAAATCGCAGTAAAACCCGTGTATAGTACTTCTTATATTAGTTCTTGCAAAGCCAGTTTACGGATCCACCGAGACTCGAACCCGCGTCCTGCCGGCGCTGAGGTTTAGGGGCAAGCGTGCCAACCACTAGACCAGACATGCCCAACTCGGGGAAATTCCCTCCGGGAACACATGTTCCGCGTACCCTACTCTTTCTCCTAAAGAGCGGGAGTGGTGGTAGACGCATGCGCGTGGTAGACGCGTACGTCACAGAGGAGAGATTCTCGCAAGCGTTTACCACCACTCCCGCTCTCTAGGAAAAAGAGTAGGGTACGCGGAACATGTGTTTCCGGAGGGAATTTCCCCGAGTTGGGCATGTCTGCACTAGACCACAGACGCCGGTTTGAAATGATTCATTCTACTTGTCGGCGTTCTCCTAATGATCCTCCTCCATTAGGTTGGTATGCTTGATTATATTCTTGTCGGTAGTGATCCTTGACTGATTTAGCGGCATTCTCCGGGGTCATTAAAGGTTCTTTGAAAATTCTTTCATGATCCTTTGTTTTAAAGTATGCTACTCTGCTTGCTGCATTGTGTGCTTCTGAGTTTACTTGACGGTAAGGGTAGTGTACAACAGCATGAGCCTTATCATGTGCGCGTACAAGTGGAAAAAGACGACCCACACCCAATTTAATCAATTCACCTAGGGACAGGGTATACCACTGCTGATTTTTTGTGTCAAATACGGGATATATATATCTATATATGTGTGTCTTGTCAAACAAAAGACTTAGTAGTTTGATTTCACTTCCCACGTCACAATATCCAAATATGACATCACCCCTTTTTAAGTAAGTTGCGCGTCGTGCTTCCAACTGGAGACCATTGAATTCTTGGAATTTAGGGAAGGATTGTACACGTTTAAGATCTAATTCCATGATACGAGGAAAATGGACGCCGTTGGATTTAGGAAATAATGTCTCTAAATTAGTATGTTCTGCACGATCATTTTGTGAACTTATTAAATCTGTAAGCAGAAATAGAAATAGGTTAATTTAATTTTGTTTTATGTAGGGTAGATTGCCAAAAAGGAAATTTGGGATGCAGCTTTTGCAAAAAGCTGCACCAAATGTGAAAGCGGTGTAAAGAGTGTAAAATGCTTTAGGAGGAATAAATAGGGAAAAGCGTGGAAAATATTTGGCTGACATGAAGTATATCTGTCTCTTTTCTTACTGATAATGAGAAATTCTCCCATTTTTTGGTAAAGCGCTAGGAGTGAAGAGATCTTTTAAGTTTTGAACGTATGTGACAGAAGATATATGACAATAGATATCTAGTTTTATGATCATTAATAAATTTCAACCAAAATTTTCACTAGATCGTAAATATAAACTATCTCAATGCAATTTTTCGATTAGACCAAAGTTCAAATAGTCAGATCATATTTTAAAATCATCTCATTTTTGTTTTTAAGAGATGTGTAAGTTTTAATCATGATTTTTATTAGATTTAGACTAGATTTAACAATTATTTTTATGATAGTTTTCAACTTGACACACATTCAAAATGGTCTAGATAATATTAATAATTAAGTAGGTTAGCTATATTGGGATATTTTTTAAACACAGTGAAACAATTTTTAATATATTTTTCAATCTGACTACACATTTCTCTAGAGTTGACTTAAAACCAGCCCCTCAAGACTCCATGCGTTTCACGCGATAAAGTTTTAGACTAACAAGTAACACTTCTGAAGTGTCAGAAGCGATTTTTAAAGTTAGTGGCATTTTTTACAGTATATTATGAGGAAACGATACCCTGCAATTCGTAACTGCGGAATTCCGCAGTTGAAATTTTGAGTAAATCTTAACTTATACCAAAGAAATACGATGTACGGGAACTTACTACACTTTTCCAATCCCTTTCGTGACGATAGAGGGTAAACTACTCCCGAAAAACGTAAAAATAGTAATAGCGCCGTTGTGCAACGAGGAGGTTCAGGCAAATACTTCCATTATGTTTATTAAGTCCAGAAGACGTATTAATCGATTTCGATTACAATTTTCTAAAGGGTATCTAGCTACCCCTCACATGATAGCTATATCATTTTATTGCAGAAAGTTGGATGTATACGAATCTAGTCTGTCAATACTAGATACTTCTTCTGTACTAATTAAACATAGTGGAAGTATTTGTCTGAACATACTCGTTGCACAACAGCGCTGTCACTATTTTTACATTTTTGGGAAGAAGTTAACCCTCT
Organism: Andricus curvator; assembly: GCA_932195095.1. Taxonomy (NCBI): domain Eukaryota; kingdom Metazoa; phylum Arthropoda; class Insecta; order Hymenoptera; family Cynipidae; genus Andricus; species Andricus curvator. The sequence continues at coordinate 15,875 of CAKNYM010034103.1, forward strand.
ATCGTCTCGAAAGGAGTTGGAAAAGTGTAGTTAGTTCCAGTAAGTAAATTCAATTGTGCAATGATGAAACCAAGTATTTAAAGTAATGACGAAGCTGCGCGTACATCGTATTTTTATGGTATAAGATAATATGAGTACCTCAGAGCAAAAGGAAGACTCCGCAGAGTCGAGAGGAAAAGCGAGACAATTATCGTTGCGCTGTCTTAGTCTTCAGACATTCTGCGTAAGAGTTTCTCTTTCTAACGGTACTTTTCTCGTTTTTCCTCACGGCTCTGCGGAGTCGTTCTTTTGCTCTGACGTGCTCATATGAGGAGAGGTTTATCAAAAGTGCACATATCCACCTCTGGCCAAATAACATTTTTTTGCGGTTTTGGACTGAGGTTTCAGGTCTACATAAGTAGTTAAAACCGCATCTTTCAAAAGTGGACATTTCCCATTAAAACAGCATTGAAAAAACGTGTGTTTTCTTCAAAACTGAACATCTCCACACCCCAAGTCTCACAAGTTTGTCAACATCAAAACTGAACATCTCCTAACATTTTTAACATGGCTGTGTCCGCTGTTTTTTTCAAAACTTATCATCTCGAAACTTGTCGAAAATGCGCTCTATTTTTTATTTTATTTCTCGGGTTCCTCAACAGGTGGCAGCAAGCCCTTGAAGGATCGGGTACATAGTTTTGTTTTACATACACTAGATCGCGGTGCATTTTATTACGCCACTCAGTTTCGTGTTGCGGCAAGCGTTTTTGTGTGAAAGGGAGGAAAACGACTGTGATTGCTTGGACGAGGACCCTTTTCCTACCCACATTTAATCAAACTATACTTCATTTTTGGACCTGTAATGCATTGAGATTTTTCATTTTACATTTGGAATAAAAATGGCTTTTTTTTTTACTTGTGTTTGATTCTTATTCTGCCTCAAAAGATTTTCTCAGTTTTTTTGTTTTTATCAAAACTCGACATCTCCACGTGTCCGCGTCAAAACTCAACATCTCCAAAATACTTATCCTCGTGACCAGGTCAGGTTTGATGATACAAGGATGTAATTAGGATCAAAACTAAGGGGTGGAGAAGGAACTTATTGATACAGTTGGTTTAATTTTAATAGCTGATGTGGTTCTGTATCGCGTTTTTTGGATCTCCTGAAAAATTTTTGAAAGTGGAGATGTGCACTTTTGATAAACCTCTCCTCATATTTTCTCAAAATTTCCAACCCCTCGCCTATCTGTAAATATGGAATTCCGCAGCTACAAACTTCAGGGTATTTTTTCCTCATAATATACTGTCAAAAAATGCCCCTAAGTTTGAAAATCGCTATTGACACTTAATTTCATTCAATCTCGCGGAATAAAATGTCTTAAAATGTATCAAATTTGATCTTTTTTTTCAAAATCGATGGGCACCTTTGAGAATTCAAAAAGGCGGATCCAATGTGGTCGCTGCATGTCAAAGATTCAGTGTTAAGTAACTGAGATCATTCTAATCGGCTTAAAAATGATGACACGGGAGTTTTCGAGATCACTTATTACGAATCTATAAACAGATTACCATAACACCAAATGGCGGATTCAATATGGCGGATGACTACCAAACAACCCAGCTTTCAGTAACTCAAATTCCTCAAATCCGAGGGGCTACTCACTGCGAAATCTGGAAATCTCAAAACTATGAATGCGGTAATCTCTACTGAATTCTTATAGAGATTTCCAAGATTTCATTGAGATTGCCGGAAGTTCCGAGATGTTCGATCCTGCTCGCGATCGGAGTTCACGTGGGATTCTCCTCGAGAAATACAGACTCGGTTAAACTCGGCGGCTTTCGGTTTCAGTTGGCTGTTCGTTCAACGCCTAGGAGCGTGTGTCAGAATGCTTCACACCGCCTCATATCTGCCCACACGTAGCCAAAGATTTCCAGGATTTTTACACGAATGCTAGATTGCTGAGAGATTTCCAAGAGTTTCTCCAAGAGTTCTCTTAAAATTTTCAGCGCAGCAATCTGAGATTTCTCAGTGAGTAGCCCCTCCTGAAATCGGCTATAAAATGATTACTCGCGGGTTTTTGAGGTCGCTGATTACGAATTTGTAATGTGAATACCAAAATACAAATGTGCGGATCTATGACGTATGCACGCCAAACAATTTAGCTCTCAGTAACTCAGATTGATCAAATCAGCTTGAAAATTATCGCTAGGGCGTTTTCGAGGTCGTTAATTATGAATCTGTAATGAAAATACCAAAATACAAAACGGCGGATCCAATCTGGAGGATGTACGACAAGCAATCCAGCTTTCGGTTAACTAAAATGGTTCCAATCTACTTGAAAATGATTAGTCGAGGGTTTTCGAGGTCGCTGATTACGAATCTATAATCACATTCCCAAAATCATAAATGGTGGACTCATTATACTAGCTATAATCAGAAAATAAGAAAATCATGTATATTCTGAATTCGCGAACTCCGAACACCATCATTTCATAAACCCATAATTCCCTATCTTAAGAGCCCAAACTTGGTTTTCGCAAACATTTGTGTATGGGATTCGTTTCATTTGTTGGCTACGAATCAGTATTTAGTTTATCTATACTCAATATAATTAGATTAGCTAATAGTCTGTTCAACGTCGCCATTTACATCTAACTGTCATTTTCTTCCCTGGGGTAGAAAACTCAATTTTCGACCCACTCCACAGGCATCGAAAGTCGAATTTTTGATTGAGGTATGATGAAAAATATTTGTTTTCAGCAAAATTATATTTATTTCTTCACATAGTCTCCCTTTAGCCATTTTTCAAACTTTCGGAACAGAAAAAAATCACATGATGCCAAATCTGGAGATAACGTTAGATATGGCATTAATTCGTACTTTAGTACGTGTAATTTCGCCATCACAACTGGCGCTCTCTTTTTTGACTAACAGTGAGCAGAAGTTAGCAAACGAGGCACCCAACGCGCGCTCGTCTTTCTCATATCTAATTCATCATTATAAATGTTGTGCGTCCATTCATATGAGATACCAGCAGCATTAGCTATCACTCTCAGAGTTAAGTTACGATCTTTCATCCCGATTCAACAAACGTAGTCGATAATCTCATACGGTGATGCGGATTTTGGTCCACAAGGGCGTCCTCGTCGAAAATGCTCGTTCTACCACGTTTGAACTCAGCAGTACAGGTTTTCACGGTCGTAAATGGTGAAAAAGAATCTCCACAGACCGACCCTAGTTCTGTTGAATTTGAATTTTTTTTGCTTTCAAAACAGTTATTTTACTGAAATGTGAAGAGTAATTAAAATCTTTTAGTCTATTTTGAAAGAAAAATATTGTTTAGAAGAAATATTGATACTGAAAAGTTTTTTATTTATCAAGATATATACATCGTGGGTGTGGTGAGCCCACACTTGTAGTTATTTTACTTCAAGCTATCAACCTAGAAACACTACCCAAATCGGGAAGTGTCACGCCTACCCTGAAAGGGAAATGGCTTAATGGTATACAAGATATAATTTATCTTTTGTTCATTACAGAATAAATAGATTTCGAGGCACTTTTTCTAGACTGGTGCCAATTATTTTATAGATTACAATTAACAGACTTTAATATTGTGAATAATTCTATAAGTTTTTTATTTCTTCTGTGCTAATACAGAATGTTAATGTATACATTTTTTTGTGATATTCAATTTACAAATTATAAAAGTTATTAGTTGAAAATTTCGATGTTAATTCCGTTTCAGAATTATAATGAGCCATGGCCATATGATTTGAAATAATTCAATGATTTCAACGAATACGAAAGGTTTCACAAACAAAAATTTAAGAAAGATTTCACAAATATTTCCAAACATTTTACAAAGATTGTAACGATTTTAAAAAGGGTATAGTAAACCAGATTTCTAAGATTTCAAAACATTTCAAAGATTTCAAACGAGTTCAAAATTTTTTAGAAGATTTCACAAAGATTTCAAATATTTTAATGATTTCAAATTAATACAAAAGATTTCAGAAAAAGTTCAAAAATATTTCAAAAATTTAATAAAGATTTTAAAGAAAACAAGAATTTCAAAGATTTCAAAAAGGGTACAGTACACCAGATTTCAAAGATTTTAAACGATTTCAAAATTTTTTAGAAGATTTAAAAATATTTCACAATTTTTTCAAAGAATTAATAAGGATTTCAAAACATTTCAAAACATTTCGAAGATTTTAAACAATTTCAACATTTTTTAGAAGATTTCAAAATATTTCACAAAGATTTGAAATATTTCAAATAATTTTAAATGAATCTAAAGATTTCAGAAAGACTTCACAAAGATTTCATAAAAAATTTATTAATGATTTTAAAAAAATACTTTAGATTTCAAAAAGGCGTAAACCAGATTTCGAAGATTTCACAAAATTTCAAATATTTCAATGATTTCAAACAAATACGAAAGATTTTACAAAGAATTCATAAGGATTTCAACAGATTTCAAGTATTTCAAAGATTTCAAAAAGGGTACAGTACACCAGATTTCAAAGATTTGAAAATATTTCAAAGATTTTAAAGGATATCAACATGTTTCAGATGATTTAAAAATATTTCACAAGGATTTTAAATATTTCAATGATTTCAAACGAATACAAAAGATTTCACAAATATTTCAAAGATTTTATACAAAATCTATTAAAGATTTTTTAAAAATACAAGAATTTCAAAGATTTCAAAAAGGTTACAGTACACCAGATTTCAAAGAATTCAAACGATTTCAAATTTTTTTAGAAGATTTTGAAAGATTTCACAAATATTTCAAAGAATTAATAAGGATTTCAAAACATTTAGAAGATTTTGAACGATTTCAACATTTTTTAGGAGATTTCAAAAGATTTCACAAAGATTTGAAATATTTCAAATGATTTTAAATGAATATAAAGATTTCAGAAAGATTTCACAAATATTTCAAAGATTTCATAAAAAATGTATGACAGATTTTTAAAAAATTCAAGAATTTTAAAGATTTCAAAAAGGGTACAGTACACCAGATTTCAAAGATTTCAAAAAATTTCAAAGATTTTAAACGATTTCAAATTTTTTTAGAAGATTCCAAAAGATTTCACAAATATTTCAAAGAATTAATAAGGATTTCAAAAGATTTTAAGATTTTAAACGATTTCGACATTTTTCTAAAGATTTTAAACAATCCATTGAGTTTAAATAAATACAAAAGATTTCAGAAAGATTTTACAAATATTTCAAAGAAGTTATAAGGATTTCAAAAGATTTCAAGAATTTCAAAGATTTCAAACCGTTAAAAAGATTTTAAACTATTTCTAAATTTTTTAGAAGATTTCATGAAGATTTTAAAATTTTTCAATGATTTCAAACGAATAAAAAAGATTTCACAAATATTCTAAAGAATTTATGAGGATTTCAAAAGATTGAAAGAATTTCAACAAAAGACACTAAATTTCATAACATTGCAAACATTTTAAACGATTTCAAAATGTTTCCACATATTTGAGAAGATTTTAAAAGATTTCAGTGATTTAAAACGAACACAAAATATTTCACAAACAAAGAATAATTCCACAAATATTTCATAGATTTCATAATGATTTCAAAAGCTTTCTTTAAAAACTGTTGGCCGATAAAAAATGAAATGGCTCATTTTTTGCATGTATAAAAAACGGTTATTTAATTATTTGATATAAAAAAAGGAGACCTGGAAAAACTTGACTTCTTGACCTGGAAAACCTGGAAAAGACCTTGTATTTTCTTTCTAAGAATCGCTGGATACCCTGTTTCTATTCCTTTCACCCTCAGCTATTGGACAAGTATTGAAATTTGACTGTACTCTTGCTATTGTCTGGTAAGGTCGCAAAATTTCCAATCTACCTTCGTACAGCCGCCATAATGAATTCGCATTTTTGAATTTGGCAAAGTATCATATAGATTATTATTAAAGTACCTGTGCATACGCAAACGTAGAATTCAGGCCCAGAAGAAGTATTTTGTATAAAAAAATTCAAATTTTGTTTCTGTTTTTCCTGACTTTCGGCGCTATATTTAGTGCGCCCTTTTGAATTCTCAAAGGTGCCCATCCATTTTGAAAACTAGATGAAATTTCCTAAATTTCCGGCTCAAACACGACTGTTTACAGTTGAACCAATTTTAGGCAGAACAGGGTCCCACTGGGAGCAACTACCATCTGTGAAAAGGATACTGTCTCCCAGTAGAACGACAGTAAATCACACCTACGGCCTCGTCTCACGAGGCCACGGCTGCATAAATCTCACCGGGTGAAAAAGTTATATATAGTTTATATATAGTGCAAAAAACACTAAAACATTTCATTTATTCATATAGAAAAATTTCGAAAACAAATGAAAAATATCATTGTCTTGTCCACTATCTATAAACTATATATAAAGTTTTCACTTGGACCGCAAATGCCTTGGCATGTTTTTTGGCACGCGGGTATCGCGTTCAGGTTACAAACCACTGATATTTTCGCACATCCGAGAGCACTGATCACAAGCATAATTATTTCAACCGAATATTTTGGGTGCAGTCCCTGCAACTCGCTTTTAAGGTCTTAATGCATCTCCTCCTTTTCCTTCTCCTTGACAGTGATGCTGTAGTCAGTCGGAACCCAGAATTCGATCACGAATATAGTTCGTTTCTCGAAGTCCTGGAGAACGATATCGGGTCTCGAATAAGCAATGGAGACTGCTGTTCGAAAATCTTAGTTCCGGAAAATTTTGCAATTATCGTTGTGGACAGTTGACACTATCTCCCTCAGAGCGTTCGGCACGGCAGGGTCGTAGCCAACACCGGACGAGCGACAAAGGTAGTAGTAAAGAACTCTTAAGGCCACATTATGCCTGTAAAGATACGCAACTATGGCTCTGCACATACCGTCCTGGCATGCGAAAATTAAACCCTCTGTACCTGAATTAAGTCCTGATGGTCTCAGGAAAGCAAAAGTTTGCTCCTTCGACAAGAACTGATCTTCTACATTTCCGTGAAAGTTTCCGTGCGTTTTCTTATATCTATATAGATTTATTCTTTAATAGAAAAATCTACAAGATATTATAAGGACAAACGTCGGGTTTTTCAAATAAAATATTGAACTACATTAAAATAGAAATTATGTTAAATACAAAATTAAGAAAAATAAAAATAAAAATCTGCAAACCAACTTAGAGACTTATTAGTGACAGAATATTGGGGAAATTTTGATTTTAGCGATAGAAAAATAATAAACCCAATAATTAAAAAGTAAGAAATGTATGCTTGGTGACAAAAAAATATATAATTTTTAAAAAAGTCCAAAAATACAATTTAAAAGTAATTCTGGTTTTTATTACTGTTTGTCTGGAAATATTCAGACAAAATAATGTATTACAATTCAACACAAAATGCGTTAATAAAATAATGAAAATCTTAAATTGTATCATTAGGTACTAAATGTAAATTTTTATTGAAACGTTTCAGATCTATGCAAATGACAGCCAAGTTATATGATTAATCAAGTTATGTGAAAAAAGATTATAGGATTTCAATAATCAAACATAAAAAAGAACTTTAATATATATACTTCTTCATGAAATTAAATATAAATTGTCAATAAAAAGTATAGAGACTTGTAAAAATTTCTTTATTTATACCTGAATTATTGCGAGAAAATAATGAGATATTTTAGGATTTAAAAATAGCAGCAGAAATTTAATACACCAAGTATTCAAACCTTAAATTTACATTAGGTATTTCAGTCCACAGACACATAAACGAATTTTAATTTTTTTAGTTAGAGAAGTAATATCAAACAAGTCGCTAATTTAATTTAAAGAATTAAAAAAACCGTCATTATTTTTAATTAAACAAATTTTTACTTCTTTCAAGTGTACTTTTACTTTTAACTAAAAAGAAACAAAGTTTTAAAAAATGTCTTAAATTTAAACGTAACTTTTCTCTGGGTGTGATATTATCGAATTAGTGGCTAACTTAGGAGATAAATTTATACTCCTCGTTAAGGCCATGTGACGAGTGGGTCACGTGACCGGATTCCTACCTTGCCGGCATTTTTTTTATTAGTAAACTTATTTTCACACGAATAGCCCCATCGAGTTGAAAATTTGGGACAATAAATAAGAAGCACTAAGAAAGGTGGGTCTGTTCCTAAACTTTTATAATTATGAAAAAAGTTTTGTTTGTAAATAATTTTTTTTTGCTTTTTTCATGATTATTAAAATTTAGGACCAGAACCACCTTTATTAGTGCTTCTTATTTATTATCCCAAATTTTCAACTCGATGTGGCTATTCGTGTGAAAATAAGTTTACAAATAAAAAAAGTGTCGGTAAGATAGGAATCCGGTCACGTGACCCACTCGTCACATGGCCTTAAGAATATTCGCGTACACGGAGAAAATTTGTTCATTAAAATTTAACAAAATTTATCATTTTTAAGTTTCGGTTTATATTGTAGAATTTCAGAAAATATTCAAATATATAGACTATCCTCTCCTCTCAGTAGATAATACTTATCAAGTTACTAAATAAAAGTAGAATGTATTTAAAAATCGACGTATAAAGATGCGGGCGATGAAAAAACATCGGACGGCACTGAACAACTGCCTTCGAACTTCGAGGCGGGAGATACTCGAAGACTAATGTTTGAAAACGAAGTTGAATTTATAACAAAAAAATATGAATTTTCTACATAAATAATTGAATTTCTCATGAAAGAGAAAATGTTTTCAACAAAATAAGTGAATTTTCAACTTAAAAAGATCAATTTCCAAGCAAAAATGAAGTAGCTACCTTTTTCGTTGAAAATATGATTTTTTACAAAAAAAAAAACAACATAGTTTCAACAAAATTTGTTCAATTTTCAACAAAAGAAATGAACTTTCAACTAAAATAATGCATCTTCAAACAAAAACAAAACAAAAAAAACATTTCACCAATTAGGTGAATTTTCAACCAAAAAGATGAATTTTCTAAGAAAGAAGACAAATTTTCAACTAAAAACATACATTTTAAACAAAGAATAGAATAGTTTAACTTTCATTTAGAGAAATAAGTTTTTAAACAAATAAAATAAATTTTCAACAAAATAGTTAAATTTTCAACTAAACAAATGAAAATTTCAACCGAAAAGATTAATTTTCTACCAAAAAAGTATAATTTTTAAGAAAATACATCAATTTTCCATCAAAATTTTTTATTTTTAATGGAATTTTCAACCCAATAGTTGCAATCTTCCACCAAAAAAGTTGATTTTCTACCAAAAAAAAAGATAAATTTTCAACTAAATGGATGAATTTCCGACTAAAAACATAAATTTTTAACAAAGTATAGAATAGTTTAATTTTTAGTTAGAGAAATAAGTTTTTAAGCAAATAAAATGAATTTTCAACTAAACAAATTAATTTTTTACCAAAAAGATGAAATTTGCATGAAAAAGAATCTCGATAACAAATCGAGTTAAATTTCTAGTTTGAAAAATTAATTTTGAATAAGGAAAAACTATTTTTAAACCAAAGAAATTAAATAAAATACACGAATTTAAAGGTTAATTTTCTACCAAAAAAAAGACAGACTTTCAACAAAATAGATAAATCTTCAACTAAACAAGCTAAATTTTCAATAAAAAATAGATTAGTTAAATTTTCATATAGAGAAATAAGTTTTTAAGCAAATAACTTAAATTTTCGTAGAAGTATTTAAATTTTCAAGGAAACAATTAAATTCTCTACCGAAAAGATTAAATGTCTATAAAAAAATTACAAAACAAAATTTAGTTGACTTTTCAGTTAAAAAAAAGTATTTTGAATAAAAAAACTAATTTTCCACCAAAAGAAAGAATTGTAAGTAAGTGGAAAAAATTGAAATTCATATTGAATCCACTGGAATTTTCTCGCTATAATAAGGAAACTTCTGGAAAGCATGTACAACGTCCTCAAATAATACAAGATTTTCTGTAAAATCTATAGCAAAATGTTAGAAAATGAACCGAGTTCTTTTTCTAAAGAAAGCGTAATTAGTGCGCGCATAGCACGCACAAATTTCTAGTATTTTTAAAAAGTAGATTATGCAAAAATTTCAAATGTTGAAAAATAAATAATTTAAAGTTTTGAGGTTAGAAAATTTCAAATAAATAATTATCCAATGTTTTTATTTACTTCTTACAAATTTATAAGCCCGGTTATCAATAAAATGTTACAATAACAAATTTCAATGAAACGGGGACCAGATATTTTTTTGCACTGCCCTGACGTACTCGTACTTTAACTTTATAGCCAAGATTTTTTTCTCGATATTCTAAGTGTTAGGTTAGATGTGAGGTTTAGTTGTTAGCAATAGAACGCGCTAAACGTACACTGAGCGAAGAATTCGGTTGACGACTCGAATCTCCCGAATCATTCGTGCAAGCTCCCCAACTATTCGGGCGGGCGCCCCACCACTTCGGCCGCTGCTGTTTCAGGTGAGCACCCGAATGGTTGGGGTGATCGCACGTCTCAGTAGTGCAAGCGCGCCAAACCTTCGTGTGAAACAGAAAAAAAAGAAAGCACCCGAACTATTGGTGTGTGAACCCGAACTACACGGGAATTCTTCGCTCAGTGTACGAAATCATAATATTTTATCTTTTCCCTAATGGAATAATTGGTAAAAATAGCGTTTTGATATTAATTTGTTTTCGTGTAATCGAGCTTCTGTTAAAAATGTACTTAAAATCATAGATGTAATATTATATTATTACTAGTTATTATATATTTACCAATGAAATTAAGGAAAGCGGATAAACCGAGGAATAGAGTGCTAGCGGCGATATTCATTTTCTATTGTAGTAGACTCGACATGCGTTAACTTCGTAATTAAGGAATTTTCTGTGAGATGTTTCTAGATATAAAATTGATTACGTGCTATTATAACCACGTTGTCAATTTTCACTTTATGACGCTATCTCACTAGACCTTCTAAATTAAAGCGTCGGTTACTAATAAAATATAGTTTCATACACATTTTCTGTTATATTTCGTCGTATACCTATATTTCACAAAACAAATTGCATCATGCAAAAAAGTATATCAACATATGCTCCCAGTTTAAACAAAGATTCGAGCGAAGCAGATCTTTATTGGTACAACGTTATCTCTGCCAGGGTTTCAGTTACTATATACATATTCCTTTGATGGATTTTTGTGTCGCGGGAAATTGTCAAGTGCAATAAATGTTACAAAATATTTGTATAAATTATGAGAAATTTTCCTCTGCTAAAGGAGTAATGGATGTCTCATAATTTATTTGTAGGTAAATTATGCCATAGTTAGCATCTGGAAAAAATTGTGAATATAGTTACAATTTCATTTATTATAATTGGCTCTTAGATTTGTTTAACACTAATTTGTAAATTATATTGCCGGAATAAATTTTTTTATTCTATAAATGAAAAGAAATTTTATAAAATAAATTTGGTTATTGTCTGTTATAACATTCGCCACTAATGTTTTATTATGCATTGAGAGATGTAGTGAATTTTTTCATAAAAATTTAATTTTCTAATTTTTATCATAAATGATGAAAGTTATTACGAAGAAGTAAAATGTATTTTAGTATAACTTTTCTATACGTGAATATTTTTTATTTTATTTTTTTATACGTGAATAATCTTCTTTGTTGAAAATTCATCTTTTTCTTTGAGGATTCAACTATTTTGTTGCCAATTCCTTTTTTTCTATTAAAAATTAATTTCCTCAAGGCCATGTGACTTGTGGGTCACGTGATTATTTTTTCATGATTATTAAAATTTAGGACCAGATCCACCTTTCTTAGTGCTTCTTATTTATTATCCCAAATTTTGAACTCGATGTGGCTATTCGTGTGAAAATAAGTTAACAAATAAAAAAACTGTCGGTAAGATAGGAATCCGGTCACGTGACCCACATGTCACAAGGCCTTAAAAGAGAATTCGATTGTACCATTTTTGATAGAAAATTGATATTCTAAATGAAAAATTGATCTTTTTTAGTTGAAAATTCAACAGTTTATTTTAAAATTCACGTATTTCGTTGAAAATTCGTCTTTTTGGTAGGAAATTAATCTTCTTGGTTCAAAATTCATCTTTTTCATTGAGAATTAAACTATTTGCTTGAAAATTCAATTTTTTTGTTGAAAATTAAATTCTTTAACTGACAATTTAACCATCCCATTTTTTGTTGAAAATTGGCATTTTTAATTCAAAATCGACCTTTTTTGGTTGAAAATTCAATTATTTGTTTGAAACATCGTCTTTTTTGTTAGAAAATTATTCTTCTTGATTGACAAATTTATCTTTTTGGTTGAAAGTTCAACCATTTGGTATTAAATTTATCTGTTTTGGTTCAAAATTTCAAGAACTTTGTTGGAAAATTTTATTTTTTTTTTGGTTGAATATTAATTTTTTTTTTTTTTTTAATGAAAACTGAACTATCCCATTTTTGGTTTAAAATAAATACTTTTAATTGAAACTTGATCTTTTTTAGTTGAAAATTCAACTATTTGTTTGAAAAATCACGTACGTTGTTGAAAATTCGTGTTTTTTGTCAGAAAATTGAACTTCTTGGTTGAAAAGTCATGTTTTTTTATTGAGGATTCAGCTATTTTGATGAAAATTGATATTTTTAATTAAAAATTTATCTTTTTTGGTTGAACATTCAATTATTGATTTGAATAATTGTCTTTATGCCAGGAAACTAATCTTTTTTGTTGACAATTTATTTATTTTTTGTTAAAAATTCAATATTCGATACGCTATTATTTCCTCCACATTTTTTGAAAGTTATTTCACTTTGGAAGAGATTTTAATCTTTGCTACGTTAGATTTTATTGAGCACCTCGAAGATATTTACCATTTTTTTAATTTGGCATAAGGTGTTGAATTTTCAACTTACTTATAGTCCTCGTTGGCATTTTGTATTTAATAATGGATATTAGTTTTACAATTGCAAAATAAAATTAGAGTTTATAAATGTTTTGTTTTTTCTTTTACTTAGGGGGATGACAGAATAACTTTTCAATGAGAAAAAAAAGGTTTGATCGAAAAAAAAATCCTATTCCAAAAAAATCCAAAAAAATATCAATACTAACAGTTTACAAAAATTAAGAGTCCGTTAAAATTTAAACTAAATTTGAACTCAAATTTTATTAAATTTGGTTTAAAATTATTGTAACAATAAATGAGAATTCGAAAAAATACTTTCACCACACTTTTTACTAGTGTGAGATTTTGCAAAAAATTATAATGATAACAGAAAATTCAGTATATTTTCATTTTCAAAATAAAATTTTTTTCAAAACGATTTTTTAAACTGAAATTTTTCATAAACAAATTAAATAAAAATGTTTTCATTGCTTGTACGTTGTTATATAATTTAACTTTAAGAATTCGGGTATACTTCCGGAAAGGTCACCCCAGAATATTGACTTGCTACTTGGCCTAGGTGTTCCTTTTAGACCCTAGTTGAACGCACTGACAGGATTTTTGGTACATATCAATATAAATTAAGTTATTAATAATTTTGACTTTTTGTAAAAATTAGTTTTTTCAAATTATCGAAAAATATTGATTTTGGCAAAAAATGTTGTCCACACAAGTTGTAGATCTCGTCGAAACACATATTTTTTATATTTATACTTTTTTTCTAGAATCAATAATTTTCGAGAAAAATGACAAAAAAGAATTTTCAGATTTTTTGTTACAAAAACATTTTAAAACTACACTGAGCGAAGAATTCCCGTGCATTTCGGGTTTAGAAACCCAATAGTTCGGGTGGTATCTCTTTTCTTTTGTTTCACACGAAGGTTTGGGGCGCTTGCACTACTGAGACGTGCGATCACCCCAACCATTCGGGTGCTCACCTGAAACAGCAGCAGCCGAAGTGGTGGGGCGCCCGCCCGAATACTTGGGGAGCTTGCACGAATGATTCGGGAGATTCGAGTCGTCAACCGCGTTGGATGTTGCGCGTTCGACGTTTGCGCATGTTCCCTAATGGCTGCAGCTGATGAACATCAGGCTCTTCCCGAATGTCACTGTTTCTAGTTTATGTCGATTTTATTGTTCATGTGCGAGATGTTAGTGGAATAGAATGTAACTAGTATGCGCGCATTATAAAATTACCTCTGCGCACAATTAGAAGCGCGACACGACAAATTTACAGCATCCCTACTGTTACATTACACAATGAATGTTCATGTTACTCAGAGATAAGAATTGTCTCTACTCTTCAAAGCCGTATAACAATTAACGAAAACCATCATATTTAATTTTTCAACACAAAATTGCTCGGGTGCGCACTTATTGCCAACTCACTCATATTTATACTAACGAAGCATTCTAGGATTAGGTAAATCACATAATCAAAAACTCGATAATGTACATGTAGTGATTTAGGACAGGGTTGAACTGTGATCATCAACGTGTAAGATTTTTAATTGATTCGAGTTTTCTAACGACCTTAATCATTAGTGCCACTACCCGAATCATTCGTGCAAGCTCCCCAAGTATTCGGGCGGGCGCTCCACCACTTCGGCTGCTACTGTTTCGGGTGAGCACCCGAATGGTTGGGGTGATCGCACGTCTCAGTAGTGCAAACGCGACAAAACTTCGTGTGAAACAAAAAAAAAAGAGAAAACACCCGAACTATTGGGGTGTAAACCCGAACTACACGGGAATTCTTCGCTCAGTGTAGGGGGTTTTTTTGGGGGCGTTCGAAACGGGGTCGGCATAAGTGGATGTTAACCACACCCTCTTCACCCACTCACGCTGAACTCCTCTTCCAACGGCAAAAAAAACACGCATCCTAGTGGTGACCTTAAATATTTTTCAATGATTAAATGTGATTCTTGAAAACTTGTTTAAACACTAATATCGCAAGTTGTGAAATGTTCTTATAACAAAAAATCTGAAAATTCATTTTTGTGATTTTTCTCGGAAAATATTACTTTAAGAAAAAGTATAACTACGAAAACTATGTGTTTCGACGAGATCTGAAACTATTTTAAAGAACATTTTTTCCCAAAATCAACATTTTTCGAGATTTTGAAAAAAACTAATTTAAACTATACACTTCATCATGTGAACAATTATTGTCGACAGAATTTTTCACGTAATTAACTGTAAGCTTCATCAAGTGGCCGATACAGGTATGGCGTTTTCCTGCACTCGGACAACGATTCGAACATCTTGGATGTGCCAGTTTAACTTAAAAATATTTTTTCACAACGTCCAGTCCGAAAGATCGACTTTCGAGGTATGTTCGAGATTGTCCAATGGGTGACAAGTTTGAGTTCAGCAGCTCGAGCTATTGCGCATGGATTCAGCAGAACTGTTATGAAGAGTTATCGGTAAATTACCAGAAATTTCCGCAAATTTTATAAATTTTCATACATTTAATCAATTCCCATTTTATTAAACTTTCATACATAATAGAAATTATGGTAATTAAGGTTTATGGAAATTTAGGGAAGTTTCCCTAAATTTCTATAAGTTTGAGAAATTATGGTAAGTTGTGGAAATTTATGGTAATTTACCAGTAGCTTTAGACAACTTTGATAACAGTTCTGCTGGATGCGTGAATTGTACTCGAAATTTCTGGTTACAGCCTTTCTATTGCGAACAATGTCGCAATAGAAAGGAAGAAAACTGTTATATTCTTGATTGCAAATTTGAATAATCATAATGATTAGCCTAGAGGTTGGTTTTTTTCAACGATGAATCCTTACAGAAATAAATTGACCCTACTGCGAGGGAAAATCGACGAGAAAATAAAAAGCAATAATTACTGCTAAGCGTAACGAATGAATAGCACAATATTTGTCGTAATTAATTACCCAATACTTAATTTCATTTCAGAATTTTATAATTATTTTCAAATTCTCATTCACCATCAGTAAAATTTTCTTTCACATAAACAAATATTTTTTAATCATTAATATCTAGTTGAAGACAGTAGTTTTCGTCTGTAAAATTGCAGAATATCATTAATGTGTACCTTTAGCTAATTTAGTGTAATTTTGAATGTTGTTCCTACCAAAATTTTATAATTTATTTTTTTATTGAAAAGTGAAAGGTTCCAGACATATGCCCAGAAACAAAATCTTTGATTATCTCATTCAGAAAACTTTTCATGTCAAAAATTCGAGTTTTCCCCCATGCGGAAAATAATTATAAATATATTATGAATTGAAAAAATTTGATCAATTTCCGTTCCTCAAGTTAACACCACTAGTCGCTACTGGTACTTTCTTTATCAGCAGATCGATTGTTCTTGATATACATAAAACTTTCTTTCATCTAGAAATGATTTATTTTATAATAAATTGTGAAATGCTTCTTCTAATATATTTTTAAGACTTGTTTGAAAAATAAAAGGAAAAAGTTTCAACTTATATAATTTTGAAACCTATAACGCTGGTAAGGTAATCATGACTTCAGGCGGATAACACTTGTATCCAGTAACAGTTTAGGTGTAATATGTGTAGGTGTTCGAAAATAATTATTATTTATATCAGTACGTGCATTTTAGCAATTAGGAATTTATTTGACAATTTAAAGCACTTCGTACGAGCGCCATATTACAAAATTATCTCAACATAATTGAATAACTCAAATAAAATAACAAGTATAATTATCAATTTCTAGAGTAAGAACAAATATCTACTACGTGTGCTGTAGCCGAACTAATATTGGGAGAAGTGTCTGGGCATTCTGCATCAAATGAATGTCCCTACTCTTGAAGCCAACATTCATTTCTGCACAATATATATAAAAAAATGTGTAAACAAAAATAATAAGAATTAATAAATTAAACGGAAATTAACCATTTAGCTTTAACAAAATGTAAGCGGTTGTTCATAAATTTGTCGGCAAAAATTAGGCATAGTGATAATGTTCCCACTAAGCGAGGACAGAATTTTGTAAGTATAATATCGTTGCTTATGTTCTGAGAACGCCTGATTCACATTTTGGCAAAAATGGGTTTATTACGTTTTCCGAAGCAAATTTTCGCGCCGGAGTGAATGAAAAGATCAGTTAAATAGTGCCGGATGCCACCATAGTAACCTCTTTCAGAAGAAGCAACTAGCAGTTTCAGAATAAAACAGTTTTTTGTGGAAAACCATGTTCAAATTTTTTCATCTATTTCCTCCGTCCGCCAATTTTTGAGTTACTGCCTTTATCTTTACAACGCAGAGCTAGATTAATTTTTGTTTGCTCAGAGGTGCTGCATTGATTTAGGAGAAAATAAATTTTTGATATCTGAAAGCTCCCTAAAAAGGTCAACCCAGGGGTGGCACTCCTTGAACGCTCTCCGTAATGCAGCTCTAATTAGTACACATAATATATCCTGAATTTGAAAAACTCTTGCGTCGCCCAAATCCATTGCTTCATCATCAGACTCTAAATGATCCATGTCGGGCAGCTGGATGACACAATGAAAAGATTGATTCGAAAAAGTAACTCAAAACCGAGGTACACTAGGTGAAAGTTAAGTTTTCATCGGAAGTACCTACTTCCAACAATATAATTTTTGCATCTATGTAGTTTCCTAGCTCTGCACTAATGACATAACTTTTTATGCTCATGAGTATTTAGTTCATATTTCATTTTTACTGACTTCATTTTCAAAATACATATATTTACACTACCGTCGGAAATTGTCGAAATTTTGTTTAAAAACCGTTGAGAAGCTTATTAAATTACGCGTCAATTGAGCTCTAATAGAGATGTTCACTGCTTATGTTTATCTTGTTCTTCATATTTTGATTCACACACGTTTCCCATAAGGATAACTTTTTAACACTTAACCGATGCCGGCCGGCGCGGGCGACTCGTATTTTATATAATACTTACATACAAAATAAAATCGGATTTAATATACATATATTATTAATTAATTTAGCTCGTCGCTTAAAGGTACTTTTTAAAATGCTTAAACGGTTTCAAACTTTTAAAGAGTGCAGGATCAGGATCGTACTTACAAATATTTCTTTCACGATCGGACACCATGTTATTTAACATCACAAGTGAAAAATACCCAATCAATTTTCTGATAAGCCGTTCCTGGGAAGCGGTTAGAAGTGAAATCCGCGACGTTTTTTTTATTTGTGCTGATTCCTTCACGGCTCCTCTCAATTTTGCGATAACTCCGCACTCGAAAAGCTTCTTATCACACTCTTTTAAGAGGAGTTTTTCCAACCTTTCCACGTCGAATGCAAAAGTTCGCAAGGCCGATCTACATTCATCAAATTCAGAAATACTGGATAAGGGGCCGTTCATATCTGACGTAAGCCGTTTTTCTTTTGTTTATATCGTTGTGTCCTTCTCAACTTTGTAACGCTACTTTTTCCCCAATCAATAATTGAAATAGGTGGTCTCTTCAAACAGCGCACTACGGACCCTAATCGGAAAAATGACTTTTCAAATAAACTAGTTGAACGATAAAAATAATAGATTTTTGGGCGCCAGTCCTTGCTTGGGACAAAGGTGAACCAATTCAACCCAAGTGAGTGAGAAAAGATAAAGGCACAAGGAATCAAAACTCCAAACGGAAAAGGGAAACTCACTGAACGTTAGACGTTTCAGGACAAACGATAAGAAGAGAATCCCACCAACTTCAGTCAAAAGGTACACCTTAATAAAAAATTTTTTTTTTAAGTCAGCGATAAAAAAACGAAAGATAAAGAGGTATCCAAAGATAAGATAATTTGAAATACAAAAAAAAAGGGGCAAAAGGCATTAAAATATCGAAAGGTAAGATAAGCAAACATATAAAAATCTTGAGGATAAAAAAAAACAACGATGAAAGATGATAAGCGGTAACCATAGATTAAAAGATATCAAAACAGACGAAAGTTAAACTAGAATTTAAGAGGCAGCATTAGGGTCGACAAAACTACTAGCTCAGCCTAAACATAATTTGGTAGAGGGGGGGGTTACGTAATTACAAAGCTCACATTTGAGATAAAACCAGAGATAACAATTTTATTCAGAACGTCGGGAAACTTGACAAAATATATAACAGGGTAGGTAAAAGAAAACAATAGACAAGTTCCTAATTATTGCAAATATAGGCAGAGGAGCCTTGATAACAAAAAGAAAGTTTACGGGTTTCAAAAGAGAAAAAAAAAAGAAAGAAAGAAAACTAAACACAAAAAAAACGTAGGTT